>SDEE01000617.1:0-29712 GCA_004126415.1 Candolleomyces aberdarensis
TTAGATTCGTTAGATAGCTGTAAATTAGACGAAGTGAACGACATATAAATCATGCTACTACGACCAGTAGGCCTGGTGCGGCAAATAACACGCCGCTGGGTGCCTCCATAGATAGACCCTGAGATATCTGCACCTGTAACAGTCTCAGAGCTCTGGAGCCAGGCCCCGCTGTATCGGATAGAACTGTCGGTATCGTCGATGTAGATCAATCACGTATTCTGGGGCATGGTGGCGAGGGGGGAAGGATGGAACGAGGCGCCTGGGGTTCTGAATTCAATCCCAATTAAATAGTATCACAGAGCAATGGCATGCGTGTTAGGGGTGACGCCCGTCGAAGTCCAGGTTTGGACAATGAAACGCTCCCTGGTCGTAACACATTGGCACCACAACTGAAGTGTTGCGATAAGTGAATGAGATCAGGATAAGATATCCCGGTATCTGTATCAGACGACTGCTAAATACGCTATTGTTAAAGGCGTACATCATCTGCTGTTATCATTCAATGCGACTGCCTAAAATGTCAAGATCTCAGCAGTCATTGGGATGGAAGATACGCCTTGACGTTCAAACCCGATCTTCGACTGTCTGTCGCGTTTCGGCGGCGTCATTTACGTTCAGTGACCATCCAAAAGCTGGGGGGGGTGGCCAATCTTGACCCTAGCTTCGGAGGAGGTCAAAGACTTCAACGGCGGTCCAACCCAGAACACTGATGTCAACTTGATGATTCCTGCCGCTCGAGATGAACCAAAGTCAACACAAGGTCAACGTACCCAACGATGCAAAACCAAAAAAAACAAACACTAGAATCTCAAAAACGAGAAAGTCGTGTTGGCGGTCATATGCCATACTCTTCCAACCATAATGTACACAGCAAACCAGATCAGAGAGACAAGAGAAGATCTACACAAATAAATTTCTAGTCCATGTCCTATAGATCGCATAAACTACTATTTGAGTGACACCCAACCCAGTCCACCATACCGGCGATGAGCCAGCGTCGGCCTTCCGAACCGCTACTCTGAGGTGTATATGAAAGCGGCACGTCAAAACACTGCTGGGTCATCGCACCCGACCAAAAAACCAGCGTCCTTGGGGCAACACAAACGTCGGCTTCCCAAGCCACTACAGAGGGGTATCCAAAGGCAGACCGTCAGAGATCTATCTGCCTTCCCATCGCGCCCGACCAAATCCCACTATATCCCGGTGACAAAAAACGGCCCCCCGATTACTGAGGCGTATACGAAGGCGGCACATCGACAAACTGCGGCGCCGGCGCATCCATCCGAATCCCACTATCCTGATGATGAACCAATGTCGGCTCCTGACCATCCACGGGCGGACCACCACTGCCACTAGCCATAGCAGCGGACGGGGATCCGTAGTTTGGTAATGGAGGCGCCAACACTGTCGGGTTATTGTTGTTCTCATAGTGGTACTGCAACCTCCTYTTCTCCTCCCTCGCAGAGTCCACTGAGCTCCCCGACGGCGGCGGTGCTGGCCCAGARGAGGAAGTCGACGCCCCAACAGTAGTMGCGTAGCCAGTGCTAGCRCCAGCAACGCTGGGGTCGTATAATTGGGCYAGGGCTTGGCTAGACCGTTTAGCRTCAAAGCCGTCATTGRCACCGGCACCAGCACTACTGAACGTATGGGTGCTCATRCGTTGTGGTTGCATCAAGGCGCTATTCGAAGTTTGTCCCAATAACGGCCTCGCGTTCTGCTGCATACTGAAGTTGGTCATAGCAGACGGAGAAGGCGAGACACCGGGAGTCGTGTTCGTGTACGCCATCGATGTGGGGCGTTCGGGATGTGATTGGTGAATRAACGGYATCGCTTCCGCCATAGCATTTGGATGATCTGTAGGCGATGCTGGCCCGTCATCGTCGATGTTCATGAGCTGTTTAGCTGCTCTTCGTTGTTTGAGTTTGCGTAGGAGGAAGAAGATGATTGCGAGAAGGACGAGGAGCGCAACGCCTCCGATGGCACCTCCAACAATGACTCCGGTGTGCGAGCCGCCCTCGTGTTNNTTCCCGTTTNCTGGGTGGTAWTCGCYSRTAKYCGGTGGTGGTGTGTTCCCGTCGARKATGAYGTCGCCGTTTTGGAYGAKCAGATRSTSCAGGACGAGCGGACTGGATGCRCCGAGRTACYGCACGGAAATAGTGTGCTTGCCCATKGACAGGKTRTYGGTTTCGAARAATASTTGCYGGWSGCGAGRTGTCCCGCCCAAGYTTAKCCCGGTGATGTTAAATGTGACTGGMGMGCCTCCGTCRATCGARTATGTAGCACTGGAAGTCCCTGWAGGATAATCGCTGAGCATGGMACCATACCAGGTGRCTTTCGTCCCTGYGTACCCATAGGACGATGAGAATTAGAATGATCTCAMGAAGCATGCATATATCGCTYACCACTAAAGGATAGRGACAKGGTGGCTCCAGCTTCCTGAGTCAWYATCCCYMCRCCCCCCTCRANTNAGTCCGCCACTGCCCCKWTYKGTATTGRATCGCCGGGTCTYKGWACRKATAGWATACAGYAGCATTGGMTATGCTGCTKGCGGATGACAAGRRASGGGTNGACCATGAAGWAATCAAACCARAAGGGTGYTCCCGCAGACGCAGCACGCAGAGTCAGAGTATGCTGGCCATCGGCTACCGAGGATTNTACATAGTGGTACTCGGTTCAGTGGTCCTGCGATAGGCGCCGCCTTGTAGGGGTCGGCATTGTCAATGGAGCACGTCCATTGGGGATCGAATTCTCCAGTATCCAACCCATTCACGGCACTCGTTCCGAAYGCAWTGATAGCCGTCCCTGTCTGTACTCAGTAAAGATCGCAAGTGTGGGGAGAGGGGMAAGAAGCTCCTCACCTGAGAACGMATATGTCAGAAYTGCTGGSTCGCTCGTATTAACGCGCCKCTGGGTGCCTCCATWGATAGGCCCTRAGAYATCTGCACCTGCAACAGTCTCAGAGCTCTGGARCCAGGCCCCGCTGTATYGGATAGAACTGTCSGTATCRTCGATGARGATCCATCGTGTAGACTGGGGCATGGTGGTGAGGGGGGGAAGGATGGAACGAGGCGCCTGGGGCTCTGAATTCAATCCCAATTAAATGGTATCACGGAGCAGTGGCGTGCGTGTTAGGGGTGACGCCCGTCAATGTCCAGGTTTGGACAATGAAAGGCTCCCTGGTCTCGTAACATCGGCACCACAACTGGGCGGTCCCAGAAGTGTTGCGCTAAGTGAATGAGATTAGGATCAGATATCCCGGAATTTGTATCGGACTACAGAAAGGGAAGAGGTCTGCAAGGTCCCATGAGCATATCAGCCTTCAGGATCCTGCAAAGGTACAACTCGTGTTCCCAATATCCGGTATATGCGGGCTGGCATAGCCATTTGAGCTCGYTCGGCCATCCTGTCCACCGGTGGCTATTAATATACCTGCCTGYGTTGCCCTGCCCTGTTCNAYGCAGGGCATATATACAATACTTATCAGGGAATGGGAGACGCGGCTCTGTCTGAGGACCACAGCCATCTTTGCAATGATGGACAGCGCTGATTGACAGCGCCCATGTCTGAAAAGATAAACACATGGTCAGGCTATAACATGCAGTTTGAAACAAAAAACCAGACCGTCACATTATCTGAGCTTTGCTGTCCTCTCGTTTGAATACCCAAAATGTAGCAATATATTCAGCGCCGTCATGGATGGATGCTGTATTCAAGACCGAGATTGCCAGGTGAGCCGTCCACCGTGACGTGAGTGCTGAGCGCTGAATTTTCGCGGCCATGAGCTCACCGTTCGATACAGAAACTGGAGATTGARTGACCCTGTTTCGAATTGAAATATAGCTATTTGGTGATAGTGAGTGCTGCATTTCGGATCTAATGTTTCGACGGGATGACTGACTTTTGGCATCCACGGTCTTGCAGGGCTACGAAGTGCAAAGGTAAGCCATCTGTCTCGAAACAAGCCCGGCGAGTTCCGTAGCTGCGCAGTTTCCGTTGGATGACATGCCAGTGACGCANNGAGGTACTGATTGGGCACTGGTTCAGCACCGCCGGGTGAGTGGTAGATAAAATATAATCGTACGAGTCTTTCTCTGAGTGCTGGACTGGACGTCGCTTGATACCGTCGTGGTAAGGTGCGTAGAGATGGACGTGGTCGAATGGGGAGAGACCCGGGTCGCGTGTCTGGACGACCGTGATACTTACTAGCCCAAAATGTCGTCCGCAAAGGATGACGTCGTTTTTCCRGATTGGCACCCACTCMTCGATATCTTTGTATTCGATTCGTCGTCGTCGTGGACCATGGGGGTAAGTACACCTGATATTTAACAACTCTAGACCACCGTACAACTACACATCGCAAGAAATAAATAACGATACAATGGATCAAGAATAAATTACGTCTGTCCGGGAACAACGATGGGACCTCAATCTCTCAACGCACGAGCCTGCTCTACGTCGACGTCACCTTCTTATTCTTACTCCCCTTCGGCCTGCCTCTTGGTCTCTTCACCGGCCCACCATCGTGCTGCGAGGCACTATCGCTCGGTGCACTGCGTTTCGAACCCGCCACCGACTCGCCGCCATTCTCGTTCCCGTTTATCCGCCGTTCGGTGAGGTATTGGGTAGTGCGGTCTTCGAGGGTTTGTTGGAGACTTGGAAGAGATGGTTGGCCGAGCTCTTGACGGAGACGGTCGACGTCATTTTTGGCGATGGCGTATTCACCGTCGGAGAGTTGGGTTATTTTGCTCTGGAGGTCGAGGCATCTGATGGGGGGCGCGTGTTAGCGGAATGCGAGGGTTTAGGAACGCAAACGCGTACTCTTGCTCCAGGGTGCCTTGTGCTAGATCTGCTTGGTCGCGGTCCGAGTTGATCTAGAAAGCAAGTCAGTATTTCGTATGCTCGAGGCGTGGTTTTACGTACTTCTTGTAGACATTTGAGTAGACGTTGCCGTTCGCTATCCAGCCTGGGCAAACGTGGCGGGTGAGTGGGTGAGGAAGCGTAGGCGGCTAGGCCTCACGAGACATACTTATTTTTCTGCTCCTTGAGATCTTGGATGGCTTTTGATTTCTGCTCGAGCGACGCGTGTGCTGATAGGATGTGCGCGGTATGGAGCTGGAGAGTTAGGGCGTGCTTCCTGAAAGCATACTGTCAGTTACATGATCGTCTAACTTTTTGGAGACGCCGTGACTCAAAATAGAGGTCTTCGGTCCCAGAAGCTCGGATACGAGACTCCACTCAAAGAAAAATAGTAGAAATCAGGCACGTACTTGAGCTCAGCCTGCTTCGCCAGCTGCACCAAATCCTTCGTCCAATCTCCCTGAGCCACCACCGGTCCATTCGCCGCACCCGGCACCCCACTCGCGCTCCCCGAAGCCTGGGCACTCGTCTGAGGCTGAGATATCTGTTGCATAGGCGCCGGAGCAGCAACCTGGGCCGGTATGTGCTGAGGCTGGTGCTGGTGCTGCTGGGGCACCCCTTGGGGCTGATAATGCAGAATATGGGGCATGTGTTGTGGCTGGGCCTGGATCATGGCTACATTTTGGAGATAAGGATGAGGAGCTGCATTTGAAGGGCCTGCGTAGTGGACATATTGAGGCTGTTGAGGATGATGGTGCTGAATATGTTGCGACATTTTTGGCATCCAAGCGAGGGAATAGCAAAATGGTTGCTCTTGCCCTCGATTGAAGTCTCCGGGGTCCATGTGATCAGGGTCTTTGTTTGTGTCTGTTAAGATCTAAGGGCTTGCCCCCAGCATTCAATGTTCGGACCAAGGCTTGTTGAAGGTCTGGTCTTTCGCTTCAAGATACAGGTTGGAGCCTGACGACATATCTATCTTTTCCCAGACTTGGGCGCTGAGCACCGAGCTCGCTGTCCATCACTAGAAATGGCTGTGGTCCTTAAAAGAGCTGATGTCCTGCATGAACTGGACTATAGTAGGCAACGCAGGCGACCTGCCATCTTCGCTCGGTACAGTATGCCGAATGACGGGAAGAGCCCAAACAGATTGGATGATCCGTAAGCATCGGGTATTGGGAACATAAAATTCTGCTTGTCCACGAACCTGAAGGCTGAAATGCCCATGGAACCTTGCAGAACCTTTCCTCATAAGCACTACTGTACCACCAATGACACTCGCGCTTCGAACACTGGACAGTATACGTCCCCCAGGATTGTGTGTCCGTTGATAGGATAACGGTGATGTCCGAGGTGCACTGGACGTTAATATGCCGTTGTTCGAAGAGCTTCCGGTGTTCGAAGAGAATGTATTTTTATAGGCAGCTCAAGCATCGAATGCCATCCTGCTGCCCGCCCCCGAACTCCTCCAAAACTTGCAGCAAATCCGTAGTTTTCATTCATCTTGCGAGGCGACCTAAACTGAAGTGAAGAACCTAATTCGACGTATATGCAGACAGGAAAGGCGCCGTTTAAGTTCATTAGCGATGCTCCCTCCAAAATTCCCTACAAGGGTGGCATTAAGGAGTTGCAGAGAATTATGCTTGTTGAGGGTTGAGCGCCGTACGAGCGCTCAAGGTGCTGTCGGGCAGTGTTTGGAAGACAAGGTCACGCCAAATATCGCGTCGCCACTCCGGGTAAATGCCGTTGGTCCAATGGTCTTCCATCTAACTCCCTTGATCGCTTCAAATCAGCAGACGTACCATTTCCCTCACATCAAGCCATTTCAATCTTTGGATGTTGAATTCCAAAGGATCAGCGACTCTGACGTTAATTGTAGCCTTGCGGGGTCTTGCGAGCACCGAAATCTCGCCCACAACACCCCCATGCAGTTTGGACAGCACCGGTGCATCATGCTAGACCCAGGACGGGCAAGATTGGCATGAGACTGTTGGGACGGCAGTATTCTAGAACGAGTCTGCTTCGGCCTGCTTCGAAAGCGTCGCCAGTGGGTTCCCAGCATCACGATACCATTGCGTAAGTGAACTCACAATCCTCGGATAAGTAGGTGCATGGCCCGGCAGCCTCGGGTAGCACACACGCACATACTTCGTTTCCTATCTGCCAGCAAGACCCCCATGGACAGCGAAATCGCTCTATACAGTGACCTCCAGGAACTCATCCTCCAATTCCTCCTGGGGGATTTCTCCAACGCCCTGAAATGCTGCCTCGTCTGCAAGGACTGGCAGCGGTTCTGCCGTCCCAGGCTTTTCACAACCCTCGACTTCACTTCTCGTCAAGGCAAGGAACGCTTCCGTGGATTTGTGGAGCTGCTTGAAGCACCCGTCACACCTACATTTTCCCCCTACGTCGAACGCATCGCACTCGACGACCGTGCGGAGCCACAAGATATCGAAGCGCTCGATTCAAGCAAACTGGTCAGGTTATCCTCCCTGTCGGTCAAGAGTGACGCAGAGGAACTGGTACCAAGCTCCTACTACTTCAAATCCATCTCCAAGCGGTTCTCGCGAATCACCCACCTCGATATGACCGGTGTCGCCTTTATCATGCGTCGGACGTTCTTGGACTTTATCTGCTCATTCAGTGAACTCCAGACGTTGGCAATGGGCGATGCGAGGTGTCTTGGAATTTGGATAGACGCCCATGGAAGCATAGATGAAAGCCGTTGGAGATTACCTCCTCTGAAGTCCCTCTGCCTTTCGATGGCCATCGGAGAAACTTTGGAGGAAACCTTCCTCGGTTGGTTGGGCAATCAACTCCGATCCCACAACACCCTACAGACTCTGACCCTTTTGGGAGTCGTGATGCAACCAGACCTTATCCGGACATTTATAGAATGCGCTTCGCCTCATCTCGAAGAACTGGAGCTTGATACTCGACTTTTTTCTGTTATGAACGGTGCGTGTTCTGGTCAAGACCTAAATATCATGTATTCTGACATATTACTGCGGATCCCGGCAGGTCTCGAAAGCTCGGGAGTTTCCCTTCCACGGCTCAGGACACTGAAACTGGGGATCCCCATTCCCATCGACCAAATAGCCAGCAGGGAAGGTGACGTTCAAGTTGAAGGCGACTCGAGGTCCACGGGGGATTCATCAGTCATCGATATAACAACTATCGCCGCGCTCTCCAAAGAGCTACCCCGAGCTGAAGCACCGCAGCTTCAAGAGCTTGTCTTAAGCCCATTCATCACCTCAGAGACAGGCGACTTTGCATACATATGCCCGCTGGACACGCTAAATCGCATTCGATTTACGGAATTCGACAAAACCCTATCACAGTTGCACCATTCATTCCCAAACCTTCATACCGTATCCTTCTCTTGTGAAGAGCATGTTCCGACACCGCCCAATCTGGAATCCCCCCAATCGCTGCAGGACGAGATTTCGGCATGTCGCATTCCGCTCCCCGAACCTCGCCTCGACCCCCTCAGGTTCGGAGCAACGGCCTTTCCACTTACTCTCGCTAAAGGCTTGGTCACGCTGCAAGTCCTTAGCACGAGTCAAGACACGGCCACAGAGGCGTTATTGTGAACTACGCATGGACCGATAATTATGTTTCCATTTTTTCTCATCTCCCTTTCCTTCCACCTTCCTCATCTCACGACTTCTTCCCGCCCGGACCCGAGCTCATCCCCAATGGATGACCCTGCCAACGACCAATTTAGCACTCAAGATTGTTCGAGCTCGTGACCCAGGTTCACGTCATGCTCCAAGCGAGGATTTCATCTATTTAAAGTTGAGGCCGAGCCTGGTAAGGCCACACACATCCTCTGCCAACTCACCACCATCCCCATCGTTCCCCTTCGTCTCTATCGTACGGCCACCTACCTTCTCTCCTCAGGCTCTAAAGATCAGCGGAGCTCCTCTCGAGGGTCATAGATACCATGTTATCACATCCCCGGAATGACTTCCCCGCATTTACTCGGTGCAGCTCCGTCGAGATTGGGTTGGTGATATGCCGCCAATGGCTTATTTAAGGACGTCGACGTCCCTGGATATATATAGACTGAAGAGTCGCTATGCGCACTACCAGAAATTCATCGACCTCACCTGCAAGACTACCTACATTCAAAGGCTGCGTCCATCGCCTCCACCCGGATGCCATCTAGAACCCTTACCACATCCCTGGCTTCACTTCGATTAGCCTCCCCAACTTCGCTCCATCCTTACGTTTTCAGCACGACCGCGTCACTCGATGAGTGATCTAGAAAAACAACCGCGCCCTACACGTTTATGAGCATTTCGACCTTCTTTTGGGTGCTCCGCTTGGACGGTACAAGCTTCAGGACGCGCCTTGAACAGAGTACAGGTTCGATAATCGATTGATGCAGAAACACTAAAATACATTTTGATTTCTTCGAATTGATACATGCGATATAGTACAAACAATGCTCGAGTCCGACAACGTCATTGTGCTCACCGTCGCCTTGAGGTGATGATTCCCATCATTCATTTAGGCAGAGGATTCAGACTTCTCCTGGTCCTTGCTGCGGTTGTGGATCCTCGTATAATATTCCGCCTCGGGTCCAGCGGGGACTGCCTCAACAGGCCCGGGAAGCATCCCATGCTTGTTAGGGATRGCCCTCTTTCTCTCCTCTCTCAACATGTCGAGTTCGTGTGAGAGGAAGCCGTGCCCTGCGACGGGGCCAAAGTAGGATGTACCTGCAAGGGAGCCGATGATGCTAAGGAAGGGATGTAAGCGAGGAGAACGAATGTACGAGCTGAGAGATGTAGGATGTGATGAGACTCACCAGACACCGACGAGGATAGAGAGATAGAATCGGTATTGGGAGTACCATTTGGGAGCTATATAGTTCGAGCGATATAATTAGATGTGCTTGCTAATTCGGTGGGAAAAGAAGACTTACTCCAGCCATGGATAGTCGCTTTGGAATCCGCGTACCACAGCCCGGTGAACGCCAACCACTGAATCGCTAGAGCTTCCATAGGCTGCATACCAAGGCTGGTCCACGCCACGAGCATCGGGGCAGTGCCCAAGGCGAGACGGGCGTACCCTTGATGGCCGCCGTAGGCTGCCATTTCGAAGCCCCAGTGCAAGGCACCTAAACATTACCAAAGCGTACGATCATAAGCACCGAACAATRCTGAGTGGAACGTGAATTCGAAGACGTACCCAAGAACGATAACATAACCGCTCCGTAGGTCACTTGCAAGTTGAGAGCCTGGTCGAGGAGGGTGCTCGCTACGCCTGGATCCATAGTATGGATCATGTCCATGGAAGCCATCCCGGCTTGTCGAGCGGTGTAGACGGTCATAGCCGATGCTCCAATATACGGAATTCCGCCTGATTAGAGGTATGACGTTAATACGCTAGGGATGGGTAGGGCATAAGCGTTATGCACCTGTGAGACCCAGAACCATAATCGGACCAGGAACCTGCGACGCYACCTTTACCGTAATCCCAAACTACGTCGAAACATTTCGTTTATCAATAAAACCCCTCAGACGGAATTGAAGCAYAGTAGAGCAACTCACGAAAGAGGTTTCACCGGAATCGACGACTGAATCCGAGGTCATATTCGCACCGGCGATCGTCTTCGCGAGGTCTGAAGCAGAGTTACCCAACTCTTCCTTAACATTCGTCGCAGCGTGTTCCAAGGTTTGACTGCCAGGCCTCATGGACACTTGGCTCGCGACCATACGGACTTGCATTCCCTGCATCAAATGTTTCATGCTCGGGGAGGCGGAGGTCTTGGTGTTGGGCATTTGCGATAGGAAAGAAGCATGGTGAAGACGCGCGAAAGGCGTAGAAGAGAAAGGTCGTGTGAGGGGTTGACTGAAGCGTAAAGGAGTGTTGTGGTAACGCGCGGCTCTGCCAAGGAGGCCGCCTGTTGGGCGAAGCATAGGACGGAGGAAGGCACTCGACATGGTGGTGGTTGGTACTGTATTCCCTGTCCTCGAGGTTCAGTCTGTGTAAGAAGGTAGATATTAAGGAAGAGATTCTCGAGTTTTGAGCGGCCTTGTGTGTCAGACATATATAAACTGGGAGTAGGCTTAGTGACATCATTGGTGTCAATGGAGCGGTAGTCTGGACTGAGGAACCACGATGATAGGAGTATTTTTGGATGGAGAATTCCACGTTCTACCCATCTTGGGGCCTAGTAAAACGCTGGATACGCAGGTAGGTCAAACCGCTTCGTGGCAGATCAAGCGCTCGTTAAGCCATGAAGCTTTGAAGCAGGAGTCAAGGGGTCGGCTGTCAAGCCGGAATGATGGCTCCCACGGCACATTTGAGGTCCGACAGATCCTCAAGCTCGCGGCAAGACTAGCACGAGCTATCCCTCTCCCCTTCAAACTCTCGGTTGATTGAACTGCCAAGAAAGAAGTGATTCGGGCAAAAAATTATCTCTCTCATTTAGGAAGCTTGCGAGTTCACAATTTTTTGCCCTATCGCCGCGCCCTTGATGTACTTCTCAGTTCGCCTTACTCTCGTCGAGAGGCAGCTATGAATTCCTCAGAAGTCCTCTATTCNAAACGTTTGACTGTCACAAGGAATTTCGACTTCAAAGTCGGACAAATCCAGCCACGTTCCTACGGATTGGCTTCGGAAACACGCCAAACAAGGGGAGCACAGCTTTACCGGTGTCCCACGTTTTTCCATATACACATGGCCGTCTCGTGCAGTCACCAAGCAGTCACTGCAACCTAGCCCGATTAATTTCACATTTACTCCAAACACAGTTCATATCCGTCATGGACAATTGCCGCGTGTGGACATGTCTGCGTATGATAAAAGCTCAGGCTCTCCGATTCCTGTCTTATCTACTCCCCGATAATCCAGCTGCCCGCCTGCAGTCCGCAGGAGCAACCCCTTGACCCCTACATACCCCTTCTTTCAGCTACTTCAGGCCGGTCCGTGAAGACAAGCGATGCCAGCAATTCTCTACGCAAATTCTAATTATAACGACGATGAATCCTCGTTGCTGTTGAACCCGAAAGCCAAAGAAGCAGGAGAAGACATTGGGCCATATGGGATCGTTGGAACCGGTCGCCGAGAACGCACATGGGCATCTAGAAGGACATCCAGGTATAAAGTCCCTCGAAAGCTCTCTCCAATATCCAGGTTCTCATCGGCGAGCAGCCCGAACTTTCCTGTTCTTAGGCGGATTCTCTTCGCGATGGCCGTCGCCGTGCTCGTCTTTGTGTTCGTCCTCACCTCTTACACGCGCTTGTATGTCGCCGGAACATCTGCATCAACAATCCAAAACCACCAGGTCGAGATTCCAACACCGGTTGCGTTCCAAAACTTGTGGGGTGCATACACGCCTTATTTTCATGCTGAACATTATAAGCCTCCGCCCCATAATTGCAAGATCAATCAGGTATGTTACATCGTTATGCAACATTCCGGGCGTCACAATTCTAACCGCTGCGCTTTCTCGGCATCAACACCGTTCAGGTCAACATCGTACGTCGATCTCCGCGTGCCTTGATTGAACTGTCCTCGAGCACGCTTGCTAACTGCGGTTTCGCGGCCACGCTGTGAACGCGTGCATTTTTCAGATTCAGCGACATGGAGCCCGTTTCCCCACCTCGGGTGCTACGACGAGGATACTCTCGGCGGTCAGCAAGCTGAAGTCTGTTCCTCAGACGACGCTAGACCAGCAATTGTTGTTCCTCAAGGATTATCAGTACACGCTTGGCGTAGCTGATCTGGTTCCCTTTGGTGCTTACCAGTGAGTCATTAGCGAGTTGTGTTGCACCATTGTTCTCATCTTCGGAAAGGTCGGCCGAGTCCGGGGCAGCTGTCTTCGAGCGCTATCGAAAGCTCGTGTCGAAGGGAAACATTCCATTTGTGAGGGCGTCGGGATCGACTCGTGTCATCGATTCAGCAACGAACTGGACAGCAGGTACGAGCTCTAAAGCCTTGAGGTGTGTGAGGCGACGCTGATGTTTTCATATAGGGTTTGCGGAAGCAAGCAGCAATGCCTACCAACCGAAACTGACTGTAATCCTCAACGAAAGTGTGAGTGTCCCTTCCCAACTCTCCAGTGCCGCTGCTTACCGGTAATCGCAGTTAAATGATACCTTGGAAGATGCCATGTGCCCCAACGTCGGCGAACCTGACGAGCAAACGGATATCTGGGCGAACATTTTCACACCGCCCATCATTGACCGCCTCAACTCCTGGGCGCCCGGCGCAAACCTCGTACCTACCGACGTAATTTCGCTAGTATCGCTGTGCGCCTTTGAGAGTGTCGCATTGGAAAAGCTGAGCCCTTGGTGCTCCCTGTTCACTCACCAAGAGTTCGAACAGTTTGGGTATTGGAGTGACCTTGAAAAGTACTACAACAGGGGGTAAGTTTCACTCTCCTCTCCAAGGCTTCCGGCCCTCACCATTCATCTGTAGATACGGCCAACCCCTCGGCCCTGTCCAAGGTGTAGGCTATATCAACGAACTCCTCGCCCGCCTCACGGGTCTTCCTGTCCGCGACAACACCCAAACCAACCACACACTCACTTCTTCCCCGATAACCTTCCCTCTCGACAGAACCATCTACGCTGATTTCTCACACGACAACTTGATGATCGCGATGTACTCCGCTATGGGCTTGTTTAAGCAAGCTTCAGGGCACCTGGATCCGAGAAAGCCCAATCCGGAGAGGACGTGGGTGGCAAGCCTGCTGACGCCGTTCAGTGCGAGGATGGTGGTCGAGAGGATGACATGCCGCGGGTTGCACAAGAGACTCGACGATGCGACCGATGCCGAACTATCCGAATCCGAAACCTCTTCACGGTTCATCAAGAAAGACACTTTCGTACGCGTTCTTGTGAACAATGCAGTTCAACCCCTAGAGTTCTGTGGTGGAAACGAACATGGGCTTTGCACCCTGCCTGCCTTTGTCGAAAGTCAAGCGTATGCTAGAAACGATGGGAATGGAGATTTCGAGAAGTGTTACGAGTGAAGGTCTGTGGTTTTATGATTGCTATTATTCTAGGGATGAATGTACGACACGACGCGCCATGACATCAAGAGAATTGTTGTATTCTATCATTAATTTATTCGATAACCTGTATATCACTGACTGTATCTTATCGGTATCCATGGTCATAGACTACCATTATGCCTCCTAGTACATTAACGATACACGAGCTATGTATATCATGCGGATTCCCAAACATTCAACGAATATCTGACCCTTCGACAACAATGCCTGCCCTAATTGCTACCAGGACGCCGAAAACTACGAAAGCAAGGCCCTCAAAACCGCATCATCCAAGCATGTCCTATTCCTCCTCCTCAGATCCCTCAGAAATTCATCATCATCCATCTCATCGTCAAAGTCGAACAAAGGTAATCTAGGCATCACCAGGAACGACGACCCCGCCTGAGGCCTCCTCGCGGCTGCACCGTGCCCTCCAAGCCCACTCCCAGCCGCGATCGCAATCACGGAAGCATTGCTCATCGTATGATGAAAAGGAGAAGAAGCCAACCCAAGTCTCCTCGCAGCTTCCGCACTAGCTTCGTCCAAAACTTGCATCGTCCTTCGAATGTCCTCGAGTGCTTCTTGGAGCTGCTGGTCGATTTGCGCCGCAACTTCGGCCGGGACCTGTACGGCGATTTGCGGGCCTTCCGGGCCTCTCGGGCCTGTGAGGCCGTTTAGTAGGTGCATGGTTGAGCCTGTGTCTGCGCCGAAATGGTCAAGGGGTATGACGATGGTAGGGGCTACTGGCAGGGAGCTGAGATCGATAGCCTGAGCCTGGAAATAGCGAGATGATGTTGGTGGCAATTCGTAGAAAGATCAAGGAAAGCACGCACCGGTCGCCTGGAATCCATCTTGAAGCAGTAGCGTGTAATTCGAGTAGACCGTCTTCACGGAAGGGTACTTCGCTGCTGGGGAGGGTCGATTGTCGTTGAGGGGTCGCGCAGATGATAGCCGTAGGAGGAAAGCGGGAACCTGAGACTTCCAGTCGATACAGTTTCCTTGAAATAGAGATGTGACAAAGGACAGACCCTGAGGAGGCGTATGAAAGAAATGTGAAAAAGAATCAAAGGGCTGCAAGGCGAGCTCGTGAAGAATTATGAATCATTTCATCAAAGACGATGACGAAGCCTCGAATTCGAAAGTAAACCGGCAGTCGCGACAGAATGGGTTCAGGAGAGTCAAAACGACTGGGAAGAGTGAAAATATTGATCTCTGTNATATTCTAATGGCTATAGTGAGCGTATGGTAGCATGCAGAGTAATTGCGGAGTAAGATGGGAACATAAAACATATTCGCAAAAGCTTGACGATACAAAGGGCGGCAATCGTGAAAATGCCGGGTAGAAGATCGAATGGCGGGAGTGGTACAAAGATGAAATGAGTCATGAGGACATAAAGGGAATAGCAAGTAGGTCGCATGAAAATGGGAAGGATGAACGCGTTTAGTCCCTCTCACCTACGCAGGGAGAGAGCCGGGTGAGGGGAGCGCCAGAGCAGATAATTGAAGAACGCATTCAACAAATGGATGAGGAATGCATTTATGAGCAAGATGAGACCGACTGAGCTCTTGTCTTTTCGAAGGTTCGGGGTAGGTGTTGAAAGATCGACCTCGGCAGGAACGACCTCCATCATTGGTTGAAGAGGTGCTGGGGAGGGATCCAACGGAACATCCTTCGTCCGGGACACAACAGGGAGAAGCTTGACCACTCGATGTTTCTTCACCTCTAGACCCTTCTCACCGAAATACCGGTGAGTCTGGAAGCTCCAATGAAGCGACCTGAACCAACACATTGCGTCAGACTCAAGTTGTCTGCGAAAGACATCAGTAGACGTACCCCACGATCCAGTCCTGCAACCCTTGAACATATCTCTCCACCATATGATCGATTTCTGGGCCCCATGATGGTAACTTGCTCTTACCCTCGCAAAACGCGTCGATCGTCTGAGAGCACAACTCTCCAACATAGTCGACGGCACTCTGAAGTGTATGTCCATGATAGCCCATCAGGATAACGATCATATTGTGGGTGTCGCCTCGAGATTGCTCGACGTTGTATGAAAAAATATCCTGGAAGAGACGGAGATGAAGAGCGGTCGGTCAGTCAATCAGCCAATGTCTGTTGGATACGGAATGAACGGAGAACAGTAGGATGAAGAAAACATACATTGGACCACGTCACCAAATCGTTCGTACTCTGATTGAGAGCGACAATGACAGGATGCTCGACCACGAAATCGGGCAGGTCAATGTCAAGTGCATACCTAAACGGAAACGTCGATCAATGAAGTGGGTGATGACGCGGACGACGAATGATACTAACTCGATAAGTGCCCAACACGGTTTGCAGCCTAATTTAAAGCGAAGAACGATGAAATGAAAGGGTCTGATTAGCTAGCCACTCTAAGCGATTGAACGGAAGCGAACAACTACTTACCTGAAGTATCCCTCCTAACATCGATGTACGACTCGAGGTCAGGTATCACGCCCTCATCACGGGCACGCGTTTGGATATTAACAGCCTCAAAGAAAAGCCCTAGAGTTTCCTTGAAGCGCGCTTGAGCTCCAGGTCCGCAGTCGGGTATGCAACGTGCCCAGAAGCTGTGTCAATGGATACACAAGGCACAAAGTTGATGAACGCGTCATAAAAATGGAAGTGATAGTCACGTATGTAAGTATCTTCGGAAAAATAGTGGGTGCAGAAACCACGACGTACTCTCGAGCAAGCTTTCCGGGGTTTAGCTCTTCCGGACTTTGATCTTTGGTAGGCATGTACCGGTCTGAGAGCCAGAGAGCGTTCATCACGACATCCGCTAGAACGTCTGTCTCGCGCGTCATCATCCCATCGCTGATGTTGTCACTGTAAGTAACCCAATGTCATGAAGCGATGAGTATATCAGCTAAATGTCATCCAAAGTTTTGACTCACAGGTGGAAGAGGTAGTTCATGAAATCCGAGACGACGCGCAAACGCTTGGGTGAGGCGGTATGGTAGCAGTGAGCCGTCAGTTCACCAGCTTGAAGACCTCGCAAAGCGCGTCGCTGCTTGGCATTGAGGTCTGGGCAGCTGGTATCGAGCCATTCGACTGACTGCCTCGCAATCTCATCACCATTAGGATGATAGGATAGCTTGAACTTGCAATGAGACACGAGGTCAGGAAGGATGAACGAGGTCGGTTTCTCGTCCAGAGAGGGGAGGGGGTGTGCCATCGTGGAAAAGGGGAGTCTCGTGGCCGATATAAAAGGATGAGGGCAGAGAAGATGGCAGCGGTGGCCGGAGGAATGAGGCTGATGAGTCCCCTTGCGAGAACCAATCTCCTGACAGAAGAAGCCCTGAAACGAGGCTTGGAGTGAGGGAGGGGTTGGGAACTTGGACTGACTTTGACAAGAAAACGGCGGCTTCTTTTAAAGTATCATCGGCACCGTATATTTTCTCCTGAAATGAGTCCTTTTTGTTTTGCAATGCAGATGGTTGTGATTCGGCGTCCATCGACAAATCGGGATGGGTCCCAGTAGTAGCGCGAGGTTACGGCTTTCTTGATCTTTTTCTAAACCATTAAATCTCTTTCTATCAGACAAATCAAATAAGGTGAGCGAATCAAAGGCCAAAGTACCGAAGAAGCGGTGTACTCACGGCGTTTGAGGCTGAAGACTTCCCTGCCAATGCAGGCTGGAAGACAGCAGCGGCACTATTGCTACCGTGTCACGGTCCAGGTCGTACCCAGGTCAGATGAATTTGGAAGATCAAACATAGACGCAAGGGGTCGTGGCCGACCATTGGGGAGTCGGAAAGACAAAAAAGACGGGTTCCTTCCCATCGTTCTGGGAAGCTAACCGCGCATTTGGAGTACTACGCCGTAACACAATCATAAAGATAATAGCAGCTAAATCACGGTGGGAGTTGCCCTGATCTGTCATTGCCTGATCATGAGGGCCGGAATCCGTCTGCCTGGGCATGGTGGCGTACAGCGACTCCCCTGGGATACGAGGTTTGTCCGTGCCCAGTCAAGCAGGTAGACGCTCGCGTACTTGCTGCTTCCTTTCTGTTTTGCTGGCTAGATGGTAGCGGGATCGTCGTGCTTCCAGTTGCAGCCTGAGTAATCAAGTGCCCATCCTAGGATTAGCTGGCAGTACAATAAGCTTATAGTAATTCATTACCGCGTCATGGCCGAATGAAAGAGATCTCGCCCTGGCGATGTTCATATTGCAGTTCTAATCACATAGACTTGTACTTTCTTGGATGAAACGCTTCTGTGGATGAGATCATGGTGGTTGAGATCAGAGAGCGAAAGCAGCGTCGTCCCGCTGATGGCCACGAGAAATGCCACGCCCACTGGCGCCCTCATTATTGCCGGTGAATTTAAAGAATGAATATACATTTAACAAGGTATTGATAAAAATTTTGCTGCTTTTGTTCAGGTTTGAAGCAAAGCTAGACCAAATTCGTCCCTCATGCGTTGATTCTTATTGTTCAGTGGTTGAACTTGAGGTGAACTCGAAAGAGCTCCGCTTGTGTTTCCAAGCTCCACAACTAAATAGAAATCAAAAGCGGGACGGGTATTCTCCCGTAGTCAGAATTGAACGGGAACCTCCCTTGTATAGGACACGGCAAAATCTGGTCTATCTAAACTGTAAAAAGCTGTAAATGGTTACCTTCCCGTAAGACTTTTGGAGCCGTTGTTCGCCAATAAACAGTTCTAAACCTGTTGTAAAACCACCGTGCCGCGATGCCGGTCATGGCCATCAAAAACCATCGTCCTGACAGATAGTTCTAAATCCTGCATTCTGTCGAGGCCCCCACCCCCCCTCGCCAGACTGCGAACTATTCGATAAACGTTGATATCCGGCAGCAATTACCATACAAGGTAGGCAGCGCAGTCTCGGCTTTCGCTTGGCAAACGTCATCAGCAAAGCAATTTCTCTTCATACAACGACGAACATGACCCCTATCGACAGTTCAAATGGCAAAGTGGTTCTCAACATGCATCTCGAAGCACTTTGGAGCGGTTATATTCCAGTGTGTGCGTGCTTTTGTTGCCCACCTCTTTGCTAAGGCCTGCATTCAGCAACCCTTTGCCGCGCTCGGCAAGCCGCCTTAAATGGAATCCTTCCACAGCCTCAAGCTAGAACAACATTTAGAGCTAACATGAAAACAGATGATTACGGGGGAATAAACGGTTCGTTGATATTTCTCAGCCTCGGCTTCCCAGGGTTTTATTGGCGATAGAAATTCCAAAATCCTTACGGGAAGGTAACCAATGAGTAGCCCTCCATTTTCGCTGTTTCTGCGACATTCCTGTCATACCTATATTTACGTAGCTAGCTTGCGATATCTCATTCCGAGATACATTCTCAGTGCAATGAATACAAAATAGTATCTAGCTAACGACTCGTCGACATAACCTGTCTAGATCTCGTGCGAGAGTGATCCCGTGGAAGACAGCGAGCATGCAGACAGGTGGGGGTATCCTGGGCGTCCTCCTGCGTCATGCAAATCCCAACACAATCATTCCGCGACAGCTTTTTGTTTGAGCTTATTTCATGGACCTTGGAAGATCTAAGACAGCGTATAACACAAGGTGTACATGTGCCTGAGATTCCGAAAGGAAGGGTTCTTGGAGTTGGCGTCATGACGGCAGCCCGAGACGGACAGCCGTTGAGGGGAAGGCGTACATAGAAGCAGGAATGCCAGCGTTAGTGGACAGCGCTCCTCTCTTCTCTTCTCTTCCGAGGATAGCTAACGCAGATATTGGCGAAAGCATGGGAGATGGGCTCGAACATGTCCACACAAGTGCTCGTACTACTGCATGTATGCCTGACTCAAGCTTTTAGAAAGGCGAACAGACAACTAAGCTTCCGTCAGAGTAGGTTTGGTTTATTTGACTGGTGTGATGTAACGTACTTTGGAGTGGTTTTTGCCAGATTGACCGTAGTCTGACATAGGAGTCGGATGCGTCTAGACCCTGACGAAGAAAATGAGGCTGGCTCATCCAATCCTCCGGTTCAGTCTATGGAGGTGTGAAATCCATTGAAGAGGACATTCAACCGGCTGCTAGAGTACTGACAAATAGGGTTTTCCATCGAAAGATCAATGAATTTCGTCAATGCTTGCCAGGAATCGGGTTGGCCGTTAATCTCGCAAGTCNTGTGCCCCGGGTTGATTTGAAAGCCAGAACTATCCCAGCCACGAGGTAGATGAAACCACTGGGGAAGGCTCGGATCCCATGAGCGTACTACCGTCCCGAGGGTGACCTAGGAGCGCCAAACTTGGTGAAAGTGCGGAAAATCTCCACCTTCGTCTCTAGAACTGTCAAGAATTTTATGGTATTGATTCTACCACTCCAGCCGTCCTAGACATACAGGTTCCCTGCAAAGGCAAGTGACGAGGAAAATACTAGAACATCGTGGAAGGAGAGCAAGAGTATGCCAAATATTTTGATGTGATCACGCACAAATTTGAGCGACGCCCTCGTCATCGACAGCAATTCAAACTCTAATCTTGCTCTAATCCATCGACTATCTTCCTCTCATCTCCTCTTTTCCTCCCATAGATTCTAGCATGGCCTTGCCTCCTTCGACCGCGAACTGGCACTGGAAGAACAAGAACGTCACCCCATGGGCCAAGGACTGGCTGAAGCGCGAGCTCACTGCCCTCTCCGTCACCGGCGACAAGGAAGGCGAATCTGTATCGATTTCCGAGGTTACGTCTGTTGAGGGGGACGTCGAGCTTGGCCAGAGGAAGTCAAAGTACGCAGCGTTATGGTGTTTTCGTGTCGTTGTATTTCTAACGCGGTTGGGCCCGCTTCCTCGGACACAGATTGCTCACCATTTTTGACTGCGATGTGCGAATGCGATGGAGTGGCACGACCAGTACTGGGGCTGAAGTCAAGGGAACGCTTTCTATCCCTGAAGTCTCCCATGAAATCATCTGCGATGGGCTTTCAGACTTTGTGGTGAGTGATACCTGTCAAACACGTCTCACCCACGTCATTGACTTTGTGCTAGTTCAACTGGGTCCTCGAAACAGCCTCGAACGCAGAAGTAAACGCTATCTACAAGCTTGCACGCACCCAGCTACAGTCTGCGATTGAGACCAAGCTCTCTACTCTACCCGGGAGCATAATCGCGACCCACAGCAAAGACATCCATATTAGCGGTACCTCGACTCCAGCCAGCGGGACGGCTACACCTACTCCTGCGGCGGCCAAGGCTGCCACCCCTCTTGGTGCAAAAAAAGCCGCCCCTGAGACCACCAAGGGCGTCAATACCACGACTGTGACGGTGGAACCTACTTTCCAAGCCTCCGCGGATGACATCTATAGCCTGCTCACGGACGAGAAGAAGATCCCGGCTTGGACGCGAAATGCTGCAGTTGTACGTGAATCTTAACATGTTCTTGATACTTTTAAGCTCGTTGTCTGACGTGCCAGCGATATCTAACAGTCCCAAGCCAAGCCAGATACCGAATATATTTTGTTCGGAGGAGGTGTTAAAGGCAAATATGTCTCGCTGACACCTGGCAAGGAAGTTGTGCAGACCTGGATCTTGCAATCCCCGACATGGCCCTCTGGACACGCCGCTACTCTCACTACTACCTTGGACCAGGGCTCGGATTCGACGAAAGTGACGTTCTCCCTCGCTGGTGTCCCCCTTGGTATGGAAGATGAGATTCGAAGGAATCTTGAGGGATACTAGTGAGTTTCTATTCCACCACTCCCTTTCGACGCTTCGATCGCTGACTGGTGGATTGCAGTGTACATGGTTTCAAGTCCATCGGGTATGTACCCATTTCTGTCTCACGACCTGTTCAGTCTTCTTCTCGCTCTCGTTCTTCTTCACCTCGCCAAAAACGTTCTTCCAAAAATGGAGCTGCGACTGTGCAGGAGGAAACTCTTCCTCCCGCTCCGTCTCTCTTCTTCCCAGCGGCTATCCTCGGGACGCTTGTCCTCGTGGCTGCGTTGGCTGTCCCGCTCCTCACTTCTTCCTCCGCTCCCATTCCGCCACGTTCAACGTGACCGTAACACCCCTTCCATACACCCCATCTTCGTCTTCGCCTTGCTAAGTACTGCATTCGTTTTTGTGGATATTTATACTGATGTAGCTTATTTCTTTTTATTTAATGTCGCTTTTTTGCTACAGGTTGGGCACTGAACTGTGATTCAACTCTTTCAATGATCCCGGGTCGCTGGTGTCCAGTGGAGGGTAGGGATGTAAGGTCCTTTGGTCGGTGTGGTTGGGTTTTTCTCCCTCCTTCGTTCTCTGGGTTTGGGACTAACGCCGCTTATGTATCATGTCTGGAAGTGCGGTGAATGGGACTGTGATTAGGAAAGGGCAGAAGGTGAAGCAGAAGAAAGCAAGTCATTTTGTAGAATAGTCGTTGTTTCGAGAATACACCGTTGTTTTTGATGCGTTTTAATACTCGTTGTTTCAGGTATACACAGCTCTTTTTTTTACCTGGAGTCGTGGGGCCAAGTCTTACTGCAAGCTCATGGGCGTCCGATCCAAGTACCTCAATCAGAATGCAGTGGAGAGATGGGGAGCTTAAAGTGAATGTAGCGGGCGGGACCTGCTATGTTTGGGCGTGATGAAGCTGACGTTTGGATCGTGGAGAAAGCCGTTGATCATGGATTTGCCTCTTAACTCCCTCACTGAATGGTGTCTGCTCCGCAATGCTATGAGGTGCCCGCGTTCATCTGTCACTCGCCACAGGGTCTAAGTATATTCAGTGGGTCTTATGACCTTGGGCGCCTTTCCTATGGATGCTACTATATAATACCAGTGGGTACAGGCTAGCGCATCTGCCTGTTCCCTTCTTCGTCGCCCAGATGTCCTCACAAACAAGGACAAAATCCGACCCCAAGAGAGTGAGTTTCTCCATGTTCTTCAAATTTGCCACTGAAGAGACGATGACAGCCTCAGAACTATGCACCCAGCGGCGGCGCGGCCGAGAATGCGCAAAATGACCTCACTGGGCTGGGGATTCATGGAATCCCCCCAGTTCCTGATCAGGGATCCCCCACTCTCGAATTCAAATCGGACGCCAAGATATGGTACCTCTACCTCGAAGACGCCGAGCGTGAGGCGAGGGATAGAATGGAGCTGTGGAAAACAAGCCTGGACTCTCTTCTCATCTTCGTGAGTTTGGCGGTATTCGTAATTTAATATGACTGCTGTTGACACTGCTGTTAACAGACAGGTCTATTTGCTGGAATCGTTTCATCCTTTCTGATTGACGCCCGTCATGACCTGCAGGAGGATTCGGAGCAGAATCTTCTGGGCGACATACGGGACGCTCTACGAGGGATGCCAGTCGACATGGTCAACATTCCAGTCTCGCAGAAATGGGTCAACGCTCTGTGGCTAATAAGCCTCTACATCACGCTCTCTGGCGCCATTATGGGCGTCCTGGCCAAAGCCTGGCTCGCGAAATTCGTGCCTGCTACCACTAGGCGTGAAGCTGACGATGCGTATAACCGGTACAAATTGGACAAACAGGCGAAGGTGTGGTATTTAGAGGACGTCATTACCCTCGTGCCATTTCTTGTTCAAATCGCTGCGTTTCTTTTCCTGACCGGGTTGATTGTTCAGAGCATTACTGACGATCAGACTCTGGGGCATGCCCTTCTGGGGTTCTGTATAGTCGGATGTGCCACCTACCTCACCATGACCATTCTTCCCTTGCTCGTTCCCACCTCGCCTTTCAATACCCCTCTCTCGGACCTTCTTTCATGGCTCTACAAGATGTTCACTGCCCTAATTGGCTGCAGGCGGAAGCGGACGTGGAAGTGGCCGTCGAAATTCAAATCCGGAGTGAAGCCGGATAAAAACCATGGGTTGGCAGAGATTCTTTACAACAATCTGGTCAAATCCTCGAAGCCGACACATGTCGACGAAGCCGCAGCGGAGATCGCTCTACCGTCCTTTCACAAGAAGTGGATCGGGTATTTGTGCCAGAATGACACTCCCGACCACTTGCTAACGCGCTTCACAAGATGCGTATCGACAAGGACTAATAATGCGACCGAGAGGGACGAGATACTATGTAACCATATACTCGCCTTTCTCCAATTTGTGGAACATCTCGAGGAGAAACTCACACCATCAGTCATACAGAGAACCTCCGTCGAAGTCGCGCTCAAGGATTACGAGACTCTTCTTTGTGCTTTGCGAACATCGCTCGAGCAGGGGTCTCCCCTTCATCGCTGGAACAACCTCCCTGAGTCTCTTCGCCCATTATCCTTTGGCCTCAGGACGCAAATCCTCAGCCTTTTAGGACTACTCCCAAAACGTTGTCAGAAATGTAGGAAAGACCACGCACTTCCCGAGCTCGATTTTCATTCCAAAGAGATATCCGACCGCCCTTGGGAGTTGGCTTCTCAAGATATCCCTTCAAGTCACAGACTTCACTTCATGCTGGCTGCTTGCCGCGGCGTCCTGCAAGGGGAGAAAAATGTGAAGACCACCAGTACCTTCGTTCTGAGCCTGTGCCTGGCAAAGGGTAAGTCTTTATTCTGTACTGTTGGGGTGCAGTGTTGATACAGGAGCGCAGCTGGTTGTTCTGCGGAGGAAACGGGGCGTACAAGCGAATGGAATATAGAAGAGAAGGACCGCGTCATTGTTGACAAACTGGCACGGGAGTTCCTATCTCAACTCTATACCGCTATGGGTGCGTCTTTCCCCGGCCTGAGTGCATTCACAGGAAAGCCAACTAATTGGTCATACAGTGACTGAATTAGAGGACATGGCGACGGTAGCACTGAACGAAGTTTCGTCCCAATCCCCAGGTATCGAGCTTCTAGCTGGTGCGGCTATTCCACGCCAGAACATGTTAGGGACGCTTGTCTCAGCATTAGCAGACCCTGCATTGCGTACTCACACCGTCAAGATGCTCGGCCAAGTCCCAGACCTGAATTGTGAGAGTCGTCTAATATTCTTATGCCACGGTCTTGCTGACATGCCTGCAGCCGACGCGTTCAACTCTGACTCCGTTAGTGTCATCTCGAACATGATCGTATACGAAGACGAGGATGTCAGAAAGGATGGACTCAAGGTCCTAGCCAAAGTGACAACATCGTCAGAGAAAATGATGGCCTTACTTCTTGCTAGCGCTGAATCGGGATTCAAGAGTCGTGAGATGCAGGAGTGCCTGCGCACAATCACGTTTTTAGAAACCATCTGGAACGGTATGTATTTACGCAGGAGTGCCAAGTAGTCACTGTTCTCATRCCACCCCCTCCAGATKACAGTAGCCAGTTCGGCTCCCTTGTCGACGAACTTGTTCCCAATTTGGTTAAGGTTGCCCTAGATGCAGACTCGGCGGATGTTCGCCAGTCTGCTCTGCGCTTGGCTGAGGATTTATGGGCAAAGGGTGGGTTTCCTCAACTTTTCGGGTGTCCTCTCAATTTCACACCCGCATTTCCGCAGAATCCCGAGTCGATATAAAGGAAGCCGTAGTCAATACCCTCAGCGCAGGATTGGATCTGGAGCCTGGGGAACGTACCCACATCTTGAACGACCGCATCTTGAACGACCTATGCGAACTTCTGAAAGATGATGGATCGAAAGACACTGCGAAAAAGCCGCCGTTCGCCTTCGCGTGGCGCTCCAACATCATCGACTTGTTTCGCGACGTACTTCCCGTTATTTTCGAGAAGATTGTCAGGGCAGCCATCTATGATGCCGACGACTCAGTTCGTAAAACGGCTCAGACCCTGCTCAAGGAACTCAGCAACGACGGCAAGTTCAAAATCCCGCCCATTTGATTGATTTCAATTTGAATGCTCACATGTTTGTAGATCGCATCAGTGGCTCGCTCAAGGTTGGTGCGCTGGCTTGGCTAGAAACTGCTGCCACAAATCCTAGTTGTCGCAATAACGCTGTCCTCGTTTTAGAAGCGGTCATACATCATCGTAAGTAATTGCAGCTTTCCCGGGTCCGTGATTTGACACAATGGCAATATGCTAGCCGACCTCAAAAGCGAAGCTCTTCTCAAAAAGCTAATCGAGTGGGCTGGTAGAGATGAAGACGATAATGTTCGACGCTCTTCGGTCAGATTGGTTTCAACCATCTGCACARAGCAAATCCTGAYCTGTACGTGAACTATCTGAATGTTGGAATGAGCTTGCTTGAACTCCGTTTGCAGCGGGAATGCTAGAGGTGGTGAAGTCGGCCATTTTGTCGGTCAAGGATAGAGTCATCGGCGAAAAATATTTGGACCTGCGCGTCCTTTGGAATCAATTCTTAAGCAACATAGTCAAACATGGTATGGTTGCTCCCCATTACATCCATACAGTGCTCCTTCATCAAAATCCGCGTAGTGTCGTTTCCTGATGGTGTTCGGCTCCTTATCAAACTCTGGCGTAAGACAGATGCCACGTCTGACTTGTGGAATGACCCCCCTGAACGTTTGGTAATGTTGGCACAGCATGAAAATGGTGTGTGCATCGGTACCTATCACCCTAAGTACTCATTATGACCCCTCCCCCAGCCCAAGAACTTGAATCAAACATCAAAGCACTTGAAAGTGCGCTACCGCAGAGTCTTAAAGTCCCCTTGCGTGGTTCGCGTGGTCTCGACTGGCGCGAGGCAGTTGAATGGGTTAGGCTATTGGTGGCTCTTACAAAAAGAAGTGTGTTGCCACTCCCCCTATTGATGAAAACGATCTGACATTTTCTGTCTCAGCCAGCCTGAAGGACCCTGCTGACAACATTCTCAAACGCGTTGCGGAGGACTTGAAAGAGGACATCAAGGACAGCATCAAAATAGCGAAATCTACTCCGAAACGTTCGGAACCAGATTCAGATGCGCAGGACTCTCGGGGAGAGCGTAATGAGAGCGAGGACGATGGTGGGTATCCGTCTTCCTACTAGGCAATCTTGACTCAGCTCCTACGAACAGACGCGGTGGATTTTATGCCCGAATCGAGACTCAGGCTACGTCTACGCAGACTACTATATGATGTCGGATGGTTTGGCCGAGTGGCTTGGGTTGAGATCCTTGGAATCATTGCTGCACACTGTAGGGATTTGCACTTTTCACTTTTGCACTTATATGCTCACACCACTTCTCTAGTCTCACTCGACTTCCAAGATGCACCCGCGATACTTTTCGAGGTGGCAAAGCACGATCTTGATACTGACGTTCGATCCACTTGTCTCAAATCCCTGTTCGAACTCTCGAAGCGGCGTAAGCACATGCACCTTCTGGCTACATCCTCCAACAGTAACAAAAATATCCACCAGCCGACGCAGGAAGTTTTATTCAAATTAACGACATTGTCAACGGTTTCGATTACTTTGTCAAGAGCCCATCTTGGAGGATTCGCTTCACCTACACGCGGTTGCTATCCTCGGTGGGGCTCTTGAGAGGTTGTGAGATACGCCATTTATTCGTTCCAAAGACCCTTTTAATGCGATGGTTACAGATGAACTGTCGGACGAAATTCTCCAGATACTCTCAAGTCAGGCTTTATCGGATTTCGACTACGACTGTCGCTCCGCAGCCGTCAATACCTTTTCGAATCTAGTCAAAGTCGAGGAGAGTGATTGGGGCCCATCACGAGGAGAAAAATATCGTCCACATGCGGTGACTATGCTGGAAAGGCATCTTAACACTGGCCTTACGGACGGGGAAAGGACGGTACGCCAATCTTGGATCAAATTGGTCGCTACTCAAGCTAAAGACGGTGAGGGCACAAGCGCAGCAAAGTCCATCTGTGAACCTAACTCCCTCTTGTAGCCAGATTTATCGGTCTCCCCGAGCTCTTCAATGCGGTGATTAAGGACGAGGATTCCGACGTTCGGGATGATGCGATGAAGGCATTACAAGACCTTCTCGACGATGGTAATGGTGCAACTTGGATAATCCGTATCTTCCAAACTGAATAGCCTTTGAAGCCAAGTTTAGGGCATCATGTGCAGCGAAATTAGGGACAGAGTTCATTTCTGCACTCGGCGACAAAGCTTCGACAGACCGCGCAGAGAAGGTGCTGAAAACAATTACAGAACCGCCCGAGCCAGAAGAACGACACATAGAGCGACATAAGCAATGGATCCAGATAATTTTATTACTCGGTGGGAACGGCTTGTACTGATTACTGGCAGCTCAAACTCAAACATCACATTTTAGTCGAATTCCAATCCTTGCCCAGCCTTGTTGAAGTGGCGATCAAGGAGAAAACCAGAAAGGCTACTTTTGAATCTCAGGATGCGCTTTATTCCCTATTTCGGAATGAAGGTGAATCTTCTTCCCTGATTTTTAGCTGGAAGGTATTGATCGCCAGGCCAGTAAAACTTCCCCGTCCGATCGACATCATCATGCCTCAAGCCGTGGAATTAGCTCTCAAGCCCGAACAGAGACGGGGCTGGAGAAACACGCGTCACTGCGATTCAGTTGCTCGTGGCCGTATCATCAGGGTCTAGTTGTGTGTATATTCCAATCTAGTAATGCTTCCCGTCATTGACTTGTTTCTGTTCCTAGCCTTGGAGAGTGCTGGAGAAGGGCAGCCAGAACGGCCGACCGCAACCACTAGCCCCGTGCTCAAGCAAGTTATACCTTCGGCGACGAAGTTTATGTCCCTGCTTCGAATCGAACGTTTAAGACCATCTGTGGTAGAGTTACTCTCCCTCATGTCGCAAGATCCTGCTGGTAAGGAACCATTTCCGAGAATCAGATCCAGATGGCTTACCGGGTAAGCTTTCAGTCCGCCGAAGAATCACGCTACGCGTAGCTTCTATGGTCCTCGGCCCTGATAACCCTGCAATCGTGGGTTACGTTGAGCTACTCACTAGCCTCATCTCGGACGGTGCGTTTCACTCCCATGACTCCCCTACCAGCATTAGTTCGATCGCATTCTCAAACCAGAAGCAGGACGTTTAGGCGAGGAAGCGACAGACTACATGATCCTTTTCCTGGTACCAACATTGGTCACTCGCCCAAAACTCGCTCAATATAAGTTCAGGGCTGTGACTGCGCTTTGGTGTCGGTACGGCCGCAGGACTCTGAAGAATGACGATGCGCGGGAAATGCCGGTGGGACATAAGGATCTGCTTGGGTGGTTCACGCTCGCTTTGTTCGGGAGGCATGTCCTGCAGCACGAGGCCACAACATGGCGTAAGCGAGTGGAACCATGGCTTGAGATGGTGACCAGGAGAGGCCCAGGGTCGCCCCCTACTTGATCTTGAATTATACTTGACATTGGTGTACATATTTATTCGCTGTAAATGGCTTACCAGTCAGTAACTACGAGGGCTCGTGCCCATGCCCGTGTCCCCAAAATCCAGACTGGTAGGATATACGTACGGGAACAATGAGTCGTATGCACTAGATTCGGAGCATGCCCCTTCGGTCCGGACGTGGGGGCATCCTTCGAAGCGGCAATATTTGGTATCCTTGGGATGCAAACACGAATGAGCGAATGAGGAGTGCCATGATGATTATATACGCTTGTTTGCGCCGCGAGCTAAAGCCAGATATCGTGCGATGGAAGCCAGACGAGGTAGCTTCCGCGATCTCGTCATGAGTC
Organism: Candolleomyces aberdarensis; assembly: GCA_004126415.1. Classification (NCBI taxonomy): domain Eukaryota; kingdom Fungi; phylum Basidiomycota; class Agaricomycetes; order Agaricales; family Psathyrellaceae; genus Candolleomyces; species Candolleomyces aberdarensis. The sequence goes on from SDEE01000617.1 coordinate 29,384, forward strand.
GTGGAGAGAGGAGAAAAACAAGAATGAATGCGGAACATGGTCCTTGTGCTTTGCCTGGGGGCCAGCCGGTGTATGAGAGGCGAGCAAGTCTAGCCATGCAAAGGTGCTGGATGGCGGTCGCGTGTGGTGGGGCGTCGAAAAACGCTGAAACGAGCGTTGGAGTGAGCGTAGCGCGTAAGAGGGACGTAATGTATGTCTTCCTGAACGGAGTGAGAGCAAACAAAGACATACATCGTCAGTCTGGCTACGGGAGACTAAGAGGGACGGGAGTTGATGAATTTTCATCGACGATCCTATACATGAAAACACAACGGATTCGCTGACTAATA
>SDEE01000618.1:0-29598 GCA_004126415.1 Candolleomyces aberdarensis
GAAGAAAGGCTTTCTACGTCATCGGAATCCGGATCTTCGCTTGGGTGGATCATAGGGTCAGACATATAGAGTACCAGAAAAAGACAAAATACCAATTATAGATTAAAATTCTCACAATTGGATGCTCGATGTACAGACAGCGCGAACGATTTGCAGTGACAGAACCCTCCTTCCACTCCGTGGAGTCGGGGATCGAACAGTGAAGTTACCGGTCCGAGCTTGTCAAGAGCTGGGCCGTTCATGGGGCCAGCTCACCATCTGGGGGACTCAGAGAATCCAGCTTTGGTTACCACAGCCAAGAATACTCCGAAACGGCGTCGCCTCTTTTCAGGATTTTCACGTCTTCTCAAGTCCAGGAAACGTGAACGCTCCGCGTATCGTAATTCGCTTCCTGCTGAGCAACGCCCAGCTCAAACCCCAGTTCCAGTGGAGATGGACCAAGGACAAGTTGATGCTGCTAGTCAATTTAATCCTCCTACGTCATCATCGTCAACTGTGCACGAGTCCAATGGTATTAGCGTGGTACGCTTTGCCCCTTATCGAATCTGAACCGCTTCACTAATGGGACGACAACTTTTGCTCAAGTCGTTGGTGGACGACACAAGCACTGTGTCCTTGCAATCAGCGGAGCCAACAAAGGCTGAGACGTACATCCTGGAGATGCGTAGGTCGGAGAAAGGTCTGGCTTCTTGGGATCCTCGGCCTCGGAAGCCGTATGCGGACGAACGCGGAGTTATCCCAGGCGACGTCGGTACGTTCAGTGCGGAGGGTGGCTTCAAGAAAATATTCAACATCTTCGAGGACGAACAATCAATCAGGGACTCGAATCTTGCTTGGAATGCGTATACTCCTCCCAAGTTGAAGGTAATCACCCATGAAGAAGAACTACCGCTAGGGCATACAATGGTGCAAGGCACGTCGGCGGACATCGAGTTTACATTGGACGGTAGGCGAGTTAACTGGTGGCAATATTCCCCTATCAGATCCGAGCTGACGCAGGCTCAGCGCTGTGGCATCCGCCGCATTTCGATGTCTCTCCTCCAAGGGAGCTGTATTGGCACTACCTACATCTTCTGCCGACTTGGAGGAGCTAGAGAATCACAGTGACCTTCGAGACTTTATCATCGATAACGCACCAATACTTTATCGGTACGCTGATTCGATTCGAAGGCTCGACAGTGGTGAATCCCTTTATGTCGTCACCGGTTGCATCAAGAGCGACAGCTGGGCGTTGGCGGCCTTCAAAGATCCAGTCGACCCTTTCAACGACGTCCTTAGACTTGCTCAAGCAGGCGGCAACTTGGACGCTTCAGCTCCGGCCTATGTCTGGACGTCCCGAGGAACAGCAGAAGCTCGGACAGGATTCAACCCAATCAGGAGCGATGGTAGCTACAAAGGCAAAAACCAGTGTCTCTTCCTTCGTGGGTACAAGATGGCGTTCTCCTCAGCGTTCCGCTCACGGACGAGGGCCCATCCCCAGGGTCCTGGAGGTCCAGAAAATGGCCAGGGTTCCCCAAATTCCGATTCCCCCCGCGGAGGTGGGGGTAAAGGTGACGGACTCCGTGACAGAAAGGACTCACCAGACGGCGGTAGTGATTGCGGAAGCAATTTTCATTTTCCTGGATCTTCCTCGTCCGGATCCGGAAATTCGTGTTCTGACGAGCTCCTGATACATGCCTTCCCCATGGATCGGAAAGCCGTGAGTTTTTTTCACTTTATCCTGAGAGCCACAACTGGTGCAACTTTTTCAGCGGTCTTTGCATCTCTGCGATCTGATCAATGAGCAACTGCTGGACAAGGTGCGTTATAATACTATTACTATCCCCATCTAGTCACCCTGATTGGTTGCTTTATCTGCCATATGCCAGACACAACCCGACTGTGCGTTGAGCCATGATGACGATTGGAGATTTGCCTTCGAAAAAGCGTCGCCAGGTGGATTAGGCTCTCACCCTCACAAGCTCCCTTTTTTGCTGACAGTGATTCACAGACTGTGAAGCTTTCGATTATTTAGGACCAAACTCCATCTCTGTTCGCAATGGTGAGCCATATAAGCATTAGCATCCCTAAAGCTCAGACCGAAATTGATATTTGATAGGCGTGGCCTTTCTGAGTTCAACACCGAAAAATGATCTCGATTCGGAGGAAGCTGGGTCAACATCTTCTGTTGGTTCACTCGACGCAACAGTACCGACTCATCCATACGAGGATGGAGACTCTGGTGCTCCGATACATGCGATGTTCAGGTATCAATCGGTACGTCCCTTCAAGCCTTCAAGAATCGATCATCCGAATGACTGTAAACCTCTATGCTGTTTGAATCTTGACTTCCATGTAGCGTGCACCTTCGAGGCAGCATACCCTGCACATTCTGCCGAAGGTCCCTTTGGGGCGTGTTCTTCGCAAAATCTCATGGATAGCCGCCGGTTGCTTCTTGATTGTACCCGGATACATTTGGGCTATCCCTGGATGTCCCTGGATTTTACTTGGAAGTGCTTAGATATTTGCCGGGGTTTCCCATGTCTGGAAGCTGGCTGGGATATCTCCACACGCTAGACAAACCAGAGTTTTCTCTATCGAAGAAACCAGCGGAAATACCAAGTCCAAGATGATACATATATGATGAGTTTAACATAGATTCTAATAGATTGTCTTATCAGCTGACTGTCCGTCGATATCATGGCGGGAAGCAAGCAGCCAGAGCAAGACAGATCTAAAGACAAAAGTCGGTATAGACTACGGAGACGAGGTTTACGTTGGCGTAGTTATTGTGAGCGGTCTCTGCTTCCCTTCCTTTCTTTTCGTTTTCTTTCAGTTGGAGTTAGTTCCTTCCTCGTTCTTCTCACCCCTTCTATGCCTTGTTCAACCTTATGAATTTTGTACGGCAATGAGCCAGTATTGTAAGGCGTTTTGGAGAAGACACAGGTGATCACTGTTTTCCTTTTCCAGATCTCGTTGTTTCCTTTCTCTCTGTCTATCTTTTATCGGTAAAAACCTTGGGAACTTCGAGCCCACAGAATATGTTAGTCACCAAGGCCGAGATGCATATCCGCAGTATGTTGACCCAGGGACCTTGACCTTGTAAGCTTCGTGGGGGAGGTCGATGGCTCACTCACTTGAAAGTTGTGAAGTGCGCCTGATGCATCACCCAGGGTGTGACTGAGTGCGCAGTGAGTCAAGCATGTTCCGGTAATTCTGGGTGGAGCAACTCGGCTCTGAAGTTGCTCTACTGGGCTGAGAAATCTGGGATCCTCCGTGCTGGAAAGGAATGTCGAAGCAGAGCGAGGTGTGACTTGTATAATTTTAGGCTGATGTCGAGCTTCGCTCGCCCTGGGTCGAGGTTTTTTCATTGCAGAGAAACGTTTGGAAAACACAGTGAGAGAGATTTTAGAATTATCTATAGTATGTACGGACAAAAACCCAAGTTGAAACCTGAGGAGGAAAAAGTCCAAGCAAAGCAAAACTATAATAAACAGTTAATATTGTTCATGCCGTTGAATCAGAAACCAAGCCAGAGAGTGTCCAATGCCCTTGTTCCGGAGCATAAAGGCTCGCCTTCACCTCAGTATATCCAATCTGGTCAACAAGGTGCCGACAGTCCTGAGCCTATTATTTCCAAGGAAGTATGGTAAGTGTCACGAACTGCCGTTAGAAAATAGGGACTACAAACGACTCACAAAGCACCGACAATCTGGACAATGCCAGCGAGGACATTATCAAGTCCGAGTCTTATTTCCTTTATCACCCCGACCTCTTCGAAAGAAGAACCCGCAAGCGAAGGCTGACAGATGCGACGTTGTCGACCCAGCAATCAGAACTGGTGTTCCACAACTCAAAGTCGGCTGAGATCTGGAAACCAGCCGTTCCTTATTGGAACCTTGTGCCATTATTATGATTGATATGACTCACCGTTCGGGCAGAGCCGGGAAAAAGAAGAACCAAGCATAGGATTGCTGCGATCGCGAGATAGTATTTTGGTCACACGTAAACAATGTGCATACTAGGTTCCTAGAGCCAGTCTAGGAGGTGGGGAGAGCAGTCGTGCCAAATTCCTCACGGGGGGAGCTAAAAATTGGCATTTTCACGTCGACCAACGCGTTTGCCTAGCAAGTGAGTGCTCACAGAGCTCAAGGCGGGAAAGTCGCGCCTTGGCCGTGGCCCACAGAGCCTAACTCGGTCTCTGTCCCTATTTGGCAGGCCCTCATTTGTCAGAATCCTGACTGCGCGGAAGGTGTAGACTATTTAAAAGGCAAGGAAGGAGACGCAACACCTCACCCCCTTCCTCTTAGCAAGCCATGCTGTCACAGAACAGTCCTGGTACAACTGCCGGCAGCCTGGAACAGCCCGCAACTAGCCTTTTCGCAGAATCCCAATGCCAATCATTTCATGGAACCCGCTTTCTTACGGCGGGTAGGGACATCACTTTGGTCCTCCCTTCGTTGCCCCGGGTCAATAACACAGAAGTGGATGGCACACCAGATAAGACGCCCGGCCAAGCGAAGTCGAAGTCGACAAAGAAACCGACCTCATCTCGAACTCTTGGATCACTCTTCCGGTTTCGAAGTCTGAGACGCAAGAAAAATGGTCGTCCAGCTCAGGCCGAGGGCGATCAGCACTCTGGCGACCACGAACTTGGTGCTGTATCTACAGAGTCTTCCAGCTGTGATGCTGTATCTCTTCGAACCAGTCCAAACAACGCACATCAAGTCTCTTCAAATAGTGCATCGCCCTCAAAATTATTTTACTGTCACGACGGAATTAGCGTTGTGCGCAGATTTCATTCTCCCAAGTCTAACTCGGTCTAACACCCCATCAGTCGTCAGCAGAAACCTTGGGAAGTTCAAGTCCACAGAATATGATAACCACCAAGGCCGAGGTGTATATCCGCAGCATGTTGACCTCGGGGAAAGGTCTCGCCTCATGGCAACCTCGACCTCGTAAGCTTCGTGGGGGTGAGAGAGGGGTTGTACCTGGAGATGTCGGAATATTCAGCACTGAGCGCGGTTTCAAGAAGATATTCAACCTCCGAGAGGACGAAGCCGAAATCAGGGCCTCGAAAATATTTGGAGAGAGCTACTGTCCCCCCAAGATGGAAGTAGTCACCAGTGAGGAGGAGTTGTTGGCCGGTGATACGATTGTAAAGGGTACCTCTTCGGTAACCGAGTACGCCGCAGATGGAGAGTACGTACCGCTATACTAATCTCACGTTCCGTTACTTGACTCACTCGAAAATTGTGAATCAGGGTGGCATCCTGCGAGTTCAGAATGCTTGAGCCCCAGGGTGCTGTGCTCGCATTGACATCTTCGGCCGACCTAGAGGAGCTAGAAAGTCACGTCGAACTTCGCAACTTCATCATTGATCACGCAGCCCCTCTTTATGAGTATGCCAACGGAATTCGAAAGCTCGATGACGACGAGTCTTTGTACATCGTCACAGGCTGTGTCAAGAGCGATAGTTGGGCCCTTGCGGCTTATAACGATCCTGTTGATCCTCAGAACGATGTTCTTCGGCTCTTCAGAAAACGATCGTCCGGATCCAATCCCATCTATGGGTGGACCCATCGAGGAACAGCAGAAGCTCGATGTGGACCAGGCTCGACACGGGAAAGCGGTGCTCGTCCAAAGAACCAATGCCTATTTCTTCAGGGTTTCAAAATCGCGTTCTCCGTCGCATTTCGTTCTCGAATGGGAGGTCCCTCCCCCAGCTCCTCCAGCTCCGACCCGACTGATCGCAAACTAGGGGAGGACTCGAGCCCCGGCCCTGACAAACACGGAGGTAGCAATAGCAATGATGATCGGAGTAACCATCCCAGAGGAAACGGGGCCAACAGTCTCTCATCCGATGGCTCAAAGGGAAAGGGAGGCTTCAGCGATAGAGCTGTGGACGAATTGTCTGTGGGGTACTTCCCAATGAAGCAACCTCTGGTAAGCACCCCGCTCTTTCGACCCTCAACGGTGTCAGTAAATGGATGACCATTTAAAGGGCGAGTTGCACCCTTGCGACAGGATCAACAGGGAGATGCTACTTCACGTGAGCTAACACTTTGATAGAGAACTTGCCACTCATCCAAACAATTTTACAGACGACGGCCGACATCGCTTTGAGCCACGACGATGATTGGCGATTTGCTCTCGAGAATGGATCACCCGCAGGTGCAGCTCAGACCGGTTTGACATCACAGATTGTATCGACTAACGTCATTGTTTCCACCAGACGTGGTTTCTTTCAATATTCTGGAAACACACACCATCGCGACTCGAAACGGTAGGGACTGTAATGATTACCGATAGCTCTGATCTCACTCAATCAATTAGGCGTAGCATTTTTGACGGAAGAACGGTCGAGTTCTGATAGCCGATCGCGAACGGTTGGCATGGACTCCATAGCTCTTGCCACACCAAACACTTCCGGCGAACGAGGAGGGGAAGAGCTTCGGTCTGATACAACTGAGAGGGGCAGAGATTTTGGGAGCCCTTCTTTCGTACCTGATATTGCCCGATTTTTTGAAGGGCTCATAGGCTTATCTGGTGAAACGAGCAACAGGTGGGTTAGTGTCTGACCCTGTCATTTCCTTTCGCTCATGGGAGCCAGGTCGCAAGGTCCATCGTCGAGGAGGTTGGTAAAGACGAAGCAAATTGCTCACGACCATGAATTCTACCAGCATATCCTCGCAAACAGGGAAACGACCCCAGACGTTTCCTGGAGTGCCGTCGACTATAGCAGTAACGTTACTGCTTCATTGTTTCTTTGCATGCAAGCCACCACCCCCAAAATTGATTCATCTGGATTCGTTGGAAAGGTAGTCCGTTGGAGGCAGCTGTTGGATGAAACCTGATGCTCAGTCATGGTCCATGGAGTGTTTTAATACCATCTCTCCTCGTAAATGTATGTACTCAGTGTTTACGAGTTACGGAGCCCAACCTCAATTCCTTTGCCATATCAAGTTGAGTGTCATCGGACTACCCTTCTTTGACCCCTTTTAAATTGTTCATTCAGGCATGGGCCTGAGGGGTGCGGCATTTTGCCGTAGCTCATAAAGCGCCTCCCCAACACGTAGAAGCCAGACTTTTCCATGCTGCGTTTCGAGACATTGAGGTACACGGGGAATTGCATTAAACCTCCCTCCTTTCTTGGACCCTTTGCAATGGTTCGTTGATTGGCTTCTGCTGCGTGACCCGAGACGCGAGCGCACGGTAGGCCAAGCGCGTTCCATTAGCTCTCCGAGCAGAAACTCAGCCCTCAAGCTGAGAATGCTCTACTGGGTTGAAACATTTGGGAGCGAGGCGCTTCTTGTTTAATGTATTGATTACTCCGCACTTGAGGCCTTCCAGGTTTATGTCGAGCTTCGCTCGCCCTGGGTCGAGGTTTTGGCATCGCGTAGAAACGTTTGGAAATCACGGCGAGAGAAAATGTGGATATATATAAAGTATGTACGGACAAAAACAAACCCAAGTTCAAAGCTGAGAAGGAACAAAAAGTTCGAAATTACGATAAAAAGTTGCTATTGTTCATGCCATTGAATAAGAAACCAAGCCAGAGAGTGTCCAATGCACTTATATCGGAGCATAAGAGCTCGCCTTCACCTCAGTATCCATTTATCTAGAGGCCGAGCAGACCTAAAAGGAGAGTGAATCCCAGTCCGGTCAACAAGGCACCAACAACCCTGAGCCTATTATTTGCAAGGAAGTACTGTGAGTGCCGAACTCCCGTTAGAAAATATGGACCACAAACGACTCACAGAGCAGCGACGAGCTGGACGACGCCAGCGAGGAGGATATTAAGTCCAAGGAGGACCTGGGTGAGGGCTGCGTCAAGACCGAACTGGGGGACCAGAGGCCAGAACTGAGGTGTCTTAGTCTTGAGGTTGTCGAGACTCCTGATGACGTCCTAGTAGTCATGCGTCAGCCATCGAGTGGCGTTTATGTAGTGCACGTTCGGAGAGAAACTTACTGTGTAGACAGCCGCGGTCTGCTCAGCGACCTCGTCCTTGGTGCCACCGGTGTTCTCGTCAACTCGGCCTTGAAGGGCCTCAAGAGAGACGGCGCTGGTGTCAAAAGCAGCGGTCAATTGCTGAAGGAGAGGAGTCAGGTTTTCCTCAGTCGCGGTGTCGGTGTTGACGAGGCTGTCTGTTAGTATCGTCCCGGAGGAAATCAACGGGTTAGAACACCAAAGGTGAGGGGAGGTCAAGCGGTGACTGTACCAATTTGAGGCAAGATGCCTCCAGTGGTAGACTGGAGGGTGCTGATGACAGCCAAAACGTCGGATACGTCCTCACGCTTCTCGACAACAGCAGGGGCGGGGGAGGCGACAGCAGAGATGGTGCCGAAGGCGAAGAGAGCGGCGACGACGCGAGAGAAGATCATCTTGGAGTAAGATAGTTGTTAGTTTGAAAGGTCTGTTGGTAGCTTGCTGCGAGTGCTTGCTGGGGTCTACCTGCAGACGCGTCCCGCCTTTTATACTCGAGAGAAGATACTCAAAAGGAATATGTGGTATTTTTCTCTGTTTGTTTTCCCAGTACGATTCTCTCTTCTTCGTGCACCGAAAAGACGCAAATCGAGCCAATGACGTTCTGTACGTAGCTCGATGCTCCATAAATTGCATCGTTCGATTTGTGCGGTCATGTTTGGCGACCCTGCATTTTGAGGCGGCCTTTTTCAAAATGGAAACCATTACAACAAAAGAGGGAAGGTGGTGCAGCACGGAATCACTTTCAGATATTCCATCTCCACTCCATGGCACACGCTATCTCGTGTATGGAAAGAAATGCCGTCTAAATAAATGTCTAAATTGATGTCTGACAGAAATCTCTGCTACGTTCTGTTGAGGACGCCTTGCCAACGTTACGACATTTGTGAAACAGATTTTGGGGACAACTCTTGCTCCACTGAGCATGCAGTCCAGACGCAACACACAGATGGTACAGCCCCGGAGAAGTGAGTGCAGCTACTCCAAATTTCTGTTTTTGGCTGCGGCGGCCTTGTAGACACGATCGTTTCGCTCCCTCGGATGCCGATCCCAGCCAACTTCTCATAGGGTAGAATGAGACGCTTCGTATGACGCGAGAGAATTGGGTCTCGAGCAATCTTCAGCCTCTTTAAGTCCGCGCTGGCTGTGTCTTTGGCACTCATCCAAACTTCAGCGTCGTATCTAGCTGGATATGCTGTATAAGACGAGTTCTGCTCGTTGATTGCATGGCAGCACTGTAGACCAACGCTTCGCTGAGTTCTCAAGCTGAGTTTGAGAGTTGGTGGAGACCTCTCAAAAATATCCTCGAGTATGTTGAATATGACCAAGACACAACGAATGTCGCGAGGGTGGAGCCTGTCGTCTTCTCTGCCACGATGCCATCATAGTTAGAGTTTTCTGCGCTCCTCGTCGGTCGACTTTTCGTGTCTTGATTGCCAAAATATTGACGAAATCGATGATACAGGCTACGTCAAGTTCTCCCGGCTCGTATCTTCTATAGCATCTTTATATAGTGTCCACAGTATCCATGGGGACTCGCCCTCAACCCACTCCTGCGCCTCGGTGGCTCTCTCGTGGAAAAAAGACCTTGAATTGAGAATGCACGGAGTAGGGAACGCACAGAGTAGGAGTATTCGAAGGTGGTGTGGGTATACGACCATGCGATGACTTGAGGTGCTCTCAGCGTATATCCAAAGGTGACATATTTTGACGCACTAAGAAATGCGGAAGGTTTACAGCATGCCGGCAGATCTCGACCATCTGATCGGAAATACAGGGAACAAGACAAGTCCCGGTGAGAGCCACCAACATCGGTCGTTCCTTATTGGGACCTTGTGCCGTTACTAGCATCTAAGTAGCCCCCGCAGCCCGACTCGCACACGCTTCGCCACACTCTGGCAAACTACTAAACTGCGCACTCGCCCCTCCAAAAATCCCAAGCACAATGATCACAAGAAGCTTCATCCTCGGTAATGAATTCCTAGGTTTATTTCTCGTTCTAGCGACTTGGCGTTGATGATTACTCGGCTTGCTACCCCACACTTCTCCTCCAACACAATTCCTTCGAAAAGAACGACACTGTATCCCTGCCACCTGGTTCTTGAAGCAGTAGCGAAGCGAGGCAGGACAGGTCTATTTATAGCGTAGCGGTGCTATGAGACTTGGGGACAACTTGAGGAGCCGAGGAGTCGTATAAGAACTGGGATTCTCTTGCATGAGCTGCTCTCCAGCATAGCCTGAATAACCCCGAGAAGGGTCAGCAAGGTAACGAGGACAGGCATTGGATCGTGGCGGTACACCCTCCGCAACAGCTAGTACACTGATGAGGGGGAGCAAAGCAGTCGAGTCTAAAGGATCATCGCGGCGAGATGACGCGCGTTTCTTTTTGCAGCTTGAGTGACCTGTTTACCGTGAAGGGGTCGTGTATGAACTCTACCTCCCTTGTCGCTTGGTTTCCTCGCTCAGATGCCGATCCCAGCGAAGTTCTCACAGGCGAAAGTGGTTCGAGAGACGCTTTGTATGACGCAGTTATGGAGAATTGTATTTCAAGAAATTATATTATCAGCCTCCTTGATTCCACGCTGAGACCGTCTTTGGCACTGATCCCAACTTCAATCGCTTATCGGTTTATATGATATCGAGCTGGGTATGTTGTATCAGACGAGCTTTGTTCGCTCGCTAGTAGTGTGGACCAGCGCTTCGCTGAATTCTCGAGCTGAGTTCGACAGTTGGGGGAGACCTCAAAATATCCTTGACTATGTTACCAAGACACAGCAAATGTCGCAGGTGGAGCATGTCGTCTTCTCTGCCGCGATGCCATCGAAATTAGGGTCATTCTGACATAGTTACCCGACAGCCGAGTTTTCGTTTCTAAACTATTGACAAAATCGATGATACTGGCCCCGTCAAGCTACCCTATATTATGGCACATATACTGGGTAAAAAATATGCACTGATTTCTGACAGGATTTGGCACCAAACGTTGAACAATTTCTGTCAGGCTGTGTCCTCTGGGCATGGAAGTGTACAGGATCTATGTCAACGTGTGTATGTGTCAACATGAGCACTCTGACTTTGTCAGGTTCATCTTAACGCGAAAGAGTAGACAGGATGCGGCATTTCAGATGGTCAGGACGCTGCAGTTGCACTTATGTCATGTTTTCCAGTCAGAAAACAATTGTCAGGTGAGACTTCGCAAAATTTGTCAGGTTGAGATGGTGCGATGCACCTCGGAATAGCGGGAGGTCTGGAGAGGCGACAGGCCAGAATTCAGGGATGGCAGCGGTGGTATCGACGGTATCGATGGAACCTGGGCGCGGTTAGTCTCATGCGGGCCCCTATTGTATTGTTATTGGACAGACGTTTTTCATTCAATACATAGCGGAGAACACAGTTCATAATTTATTGCCATCTCTATCTAACTACTAATAGTCTTTATATTGATCTGGCCTATTGGACCGATATCATGAGCGTATAGTCAAAGCTTTGCGGAAACCACAGAAGAGCCTGCCCATATCTGACGATGCTCTGCACCACTATAACTCGGCTTCCATCCTTTCTGAGCAATATCAGCAAATCAACCACGTCGAAGGCCCCAAGGGGGAAAATAGCTTCAGCGATTCTGAATGAGGATGCTGCCTCGTTACCGTTCCTACACTGGCCGAGTAGAGCTTGAACCCTTGGGCTGAGACATTCGGGAGTGTCGATGGTACGATAGTCTTTCCACACCTCAAGATACTCCAGACCGACGTGTTCCGATATCCAAGCGTAGTTCATCGATTCAACGACCTCATGGATACTCCTTCCTCGGGTTTGCGCAAGCCGTTCGAGCTTAGACATGAGTTGGTTGAAGGTGATCTCCGCGATGGCAGCTTGGAACTCTCGACTGGAGTGGTGGTATACTTCTGAGCGGTCAGCTTTCCTCGCTAAAGCCATGGTAATGGAGCAGAAGATGCGCCGGCTGATCCCCGGTATTCTTATAGACTGGTTGGGTAACGCACCAAGATAGTCCTCGTGAAGCTTCGAGCACTCCAGACGGTGCATGTTACGCCAATCGTCCCTTTGGCACTGTTGAGAGCAGTAAACCATTGACTTGCATCCTGAACATTCCTTCGATGATTGAACGGAAGAAGAGACAGAGGGACACTGGCACCAATGTATTAGTCTAGGAGCTTGGACGAATCAGCTAAACGGCACGTACTGCTGGATTGTCACAAATGCCCGGACGTGTTCGTATAATTTTACCGATGAGGTATCAATCCTCCAAGATATCCAGGAATAGATTGAATGCTTTGGTTAACTTTCCCCTCCTGAATTTCAGCCCCAGGACGACTCCATTAGGCAGTCGCGTTTGTCGTAGTCTGGCGATGACAGAACGATGCGCTGTGTACCTCCTCTTTGTTGATATCTATACCAGCCAAAGCCCTAACAACTGCTCTCCAGAAATCACCTTTAACAAGTCGGCACCAATTCCGAGCGATATCGTGAGGGGTATCGTGAAAGCCGGCCAGATTGATCAGTTCTTCAATGGAAGGGAGAAGGAGAGGGAGGTCCTGGTATGAATCTTCCTTTATCTTCCCCGAAAATGAACCGAACATGGACGCAAAGCCATATAGATAGTCGAGCTGCATAAGCGAGGATTTCCAATCCTCCATTCGCACCGCTTGGAGCGAGATTCGAAAAAGCAGTTCTAACTTCTCCGCAACTTTGCAGAGCTTTCTTTAAGAAGGTCTGCGCTGCAGGTCTGAGTCAACCTGTCGTAGATCGCCGAAACGAAGTCCTCATGGAGATCGAGGGATGATACTAGCTGGTAAAGCCGCTTGCCTGCATGATGCCATGACCCCTGAGGGTGGTGTCCATAAATTGTTTGGCCTTGTCCATTGCCATCCATGGAGCAAGTACAAGACGCATGAGCACGTCAGAGTTTAAGAACGCCTTTGAGAGACGTTTATCGAGATTGATGAGGTCGGACATCCGGGTACTTGGAATACGCAACAGATGTTGCCAAAGAGGCATGTTGCCCTGGAGCGTACAATTCGTAACATAGCAAGATCTCTATCCAGAGAGACACTGGCTCGACAAATCCCACCAGGTGTTCGACAATAGCATCCTTGAGCGTAGGATTCCCCCCGCCGGTGTATACTTTCACTACGACGTGGACGGTATCTACGGCCGAAAGAGCATGTGGGAGCGTTTCGTCATATTCGGGGGGTTAGAGTCGCCAAGCAGTGGGTATTGGGAAGAAGATCCAGTCGGAGAGACTTGGAAGTCTCTTTTAGCACATTCAACGTGCAGTCGCCCGGTCCAATGATTCTCGTCAACCCAACTCACAAGCTAACTCACGTGGATAATATACAAGAGAGATCAGATTCTTGGTTCTCTTTGCGTGTGGCATCCGGGAAGGTGAAGCGCTCGGATTGAGAACAATTTTGGCTGTGAAGATGGTGGTGATGGTGAGATTGGACATTGGACGCTGGACGGCTGGATACTTTGATGACCGAAGTGCCGAACTAGATCCGAGATCCGGGATCAGCGGAGTGTCTGACCTACAGACTGAGATAGTGTTGCCACAGGTTGGGCCAAACCCAATTTTGGCCCGACCCAGCCTGTCAACAGCCTGACCGAGCCCGCCGAAATGGGTTGAGTCATTATGACGACCCAACTTGATTGAGCCTGCCGGGTTATGGGTCGACTCGAGCTGACCGAGTGACCTGATTCCCAAATTGGAATTGTCGTCGTTATCCTCAACCACCGCTATTTATGTGAGATATCAGTTCAACAGAGTTTAGAGAGAATACATGTCAGAGGATAAGGCTGTTAGGGCAGAATTGGGGACACAACAGGGAGGTGTTATCGCGCCCACCAAAGTTCCTGGATCGTATTTGCATTTGTTTGGACGTCCAGCATCAACCTCCCCCGCCGGCCTGAACCTAACACAGACCCAGGATTGCTCCCTTTCATTGCAGAGAAAGCTATAAGGATCATCTACTACATGCATCTGTGGTTTGACGAGGATTTGTATGAGAACAGGGGTGAATTCAAGGTAGGCTTGTTTGCGGTTGTTCACAAATTGCTAAATATAGAACTTCTCAACAGGTTCAATTGAGCTCGCAGGTCGGGCAGGTTGAGTTCCGGGTTCGACCTATGGTAATCCGGTTGGGTGCTGACCCAACCCGAAAAGGGGTGAACCTGATTGAACCTGGCCCGACTTGACCCAGCCGAACCTGTGGCAACACTAGGACGCGGCACTACGCCTCCCCTCCTGATAGGAATCTGAGTCGTAGTCCTGCTTCTTGACACTAAGCTCCTGCTCAGCATCCCGCAGTTTGACGTTTCTTCTCTGCTTGGGGCTCATCCTATGCGGATGTTCTTCAGCGACGACATCCAAATCGACGAGAGTATCCAACATGAGGACCAAGAGACCGAGATTATCCTTGAGGGATTGGAGGTCCGATCGGAGACCCTTGTACTTCTCGATGGTTGAATGTGATATTTGAGCTCTTTGGCTCTCTAGTTGGTGGAATTTACCGAATGGGGTGAAGGGCTTCGTGCCTTCATGCAACGAGGAGTAATTTTCAGCTATCTCTCTCTCGTGCAGAACCTTGTACATAGATGACTTACGATAAATGATCCCAAGGAGAGGGTTCCCAAAGCAAACGACGAAGACGATACTGAAGAACGAGCCCACACCACCAACTGTTGCTATCCCTCCGAGGATGGACTTGTTCCGATAGTCTTGTATCACGGTCCACTCGCGAAGCTCAAGTTGGCAGGTGATTCGGAGGGTTGAGACATTCGGTCCCATTGGTATATTTCGTGGATTGTCAAATCTCGTTTCGGGCACAATGTATGGTGTGTCTGCGATCATGAAGGTATCGTGCAGCTGCTGCTTGACTAGTTAGAATTCAAGATCCCGATATACAATGGATTGTGAAGTATCTCACATCAAACAGCCCGAATGTCGATAACTCCCTCACTTTGAGCCGTTGCCTCACCAACAAGTCTGCCACTCCGACCAAGTTCGATCCGGCGAAGAGAGAAGTAGGTCGTGTCGTCAAAAATAAATCTTCGGTATTGTTGGCCAGTGCAAGGTAGACCATCAATGAGTCGAATAACATGTTAGAGTCAGTGTTGGGTAACTTCCCTAGGGACGTGAGTCCCGTAAAGTCCGTCTCAAGCAAGAGGTTTGGACGTGTGTCAGCGGGATTGTAAGGGAACGGAGAAAAGGAATATGCTTCGTCTGCCAATAGTATCACCATCGATATTTGGTCGCAAAATAGGATAGAGTTCATCGACGTACCCGGAGGAATGGGAATGCGAGGTGGACAGTGAAAAATGACAACCTCGACGCGGCTCACATTCACGTAGTTAGGGAACATATCTTGTGTAGCTTCAACAACGTCGCACTCGGGACCACATGGGCCTTGGGAGGAGTTCTTTCCTGTTGGAATCCTCACAGACGCGTTACCGAGATCGATGAACGGAGCTTTGCGGGGGGCCCTTGCTTTTACGCCATATCTATAGAAACAAACTATGGGTAACGTGATTTGCGACGCTAGCTTTGAGGCGAACAGACCACGATGATATCCCAAACGATGGGCGTCGTACTCCTGAAAGCCACGGGCAGGCTTTAACTGCGGAACACTCTATTCGGTGTGAGGCCCATCTCAGTGACAGGGTCAAGGACTATTTGGAAGAGACCAAAAGTCGCCAGACTTGATCTGACAAGAAGCGCTAGAAGGCCGCGAGGGAAGTATATCCAAAATGACTCTCCTCTGCCGGGGGACCTTTGTCAGCTCATGATGTGAGAGACGGCTTGAAGTAGGTACGGAAACTTTTTTACCATATTCATCTCCCATAGAGAACGTGGGCTGGATACCTCCACCATGGAATCGGCGTTCCATCGTTGAGCTTTCGAAGTCTTGGCCCTTTCCTGTCCCGGACCGTCGCTGACTCGATCCCTCAAGATATCCACCCGCTGGAAAAACGTGCCCCCTCGAACATCAACCAATTGAATGACGAGCGCTGCAAGCATAACCATCAACAACCAAAAGCTGAAGACCGCTGCTATGTAGTGTTTTGGCCACCATCGGTAGTGTGCCACGTATGGCGAGAATAACGTAACAAGATAGATGCCACCTGTATTTTGAGAAATTAATCCCTCCTTCTCTTGCAAGACAAGATCGCGAAGGTGAACTGACAGGCCAACTCAGGAAGTGTCAGAAGGAGGTCTAACCAAGTGAATAAAGGGATTAAGCGCGGTCCGAAAGCATTGGGACACGATTAGACAGAGACAATCACTTAAGAGGAAGTCGTGAGCGCACCTGAGCAAGTGGTGTAAAACGATCAAGCCAATTATTACAGCTGCTAGTACTGCTTGCCCGTAGATCTGGAGAGCTAATTTAATCGTTCCTGCCACCAGAATGCATCGTAGACAGAACAATCGAAGTGTTGAGCTCAGTAGGATGAATGGAATGCTTCTGAGAGAAGTGCCAAGGACGCTTCTTGTCGCGTCAATCGATACCAACATGGGCAGGAAAGAGTGCGAGTCAAGTCCTCTCTGTCGGCCTTTGGTTTATCAGGCGCTGGAAACGTGCTTCATCGGCAGCAACGTCTCATGAATCAGGGTGCGCATGCTTGACACCATTCGAGAAGCCTCCTGCCTAAAAGGCGTTGGTAATGTGACAAGTTAAATGGGGCCCAGCGCGGTCAAATATACGTCAGAGACATCCAAATGAGCGCCCATTACCCGAGTTTGAGGCTCAGAAGGTCCAATCCTCTTCTCCCCTTCAAGGTATCGGATACTCGTAGAGAGAAATGACTGATGCAGCCTCTCTGGGTATACGAGACATCTATCCGTGTAGTAAGATAGTTAAATTGTAGTCCTGTCGGTCCTTGATTGAGCGCCTCGCACTGCCTAATAAGCCCTGAACGGACGGTCCCCTCGTGGGCGATCTGATTAAAGAGATCGATCCCGCCATGGCATCCATTTAAAACATAGCCCAAAAGTTTCAAACACGATGGAGAGCCATAGTTTCAATAACACGATCGCCGAGAATCAAGAATGTATGTGATGCAGGCTATGCCCGCGTTCAAGTAGCTCATTAATCGGGTGAAGATTGCGGCCTTGCAAGGGTGCCTTCCAGCTGGATAATTGGGCTTGGCATTGTGTTGACGTTGTGCGCTCAAACATAATTCGGCGCCGTTGGATGACTACTCGATCCAATTGGCTGAAACGATGAACTTTATGATTCACGATGGGCAACTCGGGCACGAGCTGCTTGGATACGAACGACAGACTCTACCTCCTCCGATGGCGAATATCGGATCCCTCTTTATCCAATACGTCGGCTTCGCATCACGAGGAGGTACGAGCTTGCGCTCGAAATCAAGCTCCTCGGGTAGGTTTGTTCCCATAACTTTCGAAATAACACTGTCTCGAGGATCATAATGCGAAGGGCGGGGGGGCCTGAATGCCGGAGCATGTTTTGGGAAACGACAAAAAAAGCGAGAGTCTTTCAGGGTAATCGGAAGATTGAAGTTGGGTCAATTGCAAGAAACATTCGAGATACCCGTTCGAGTAGAGCTCCTCCCAATTGTAAGATTGCAGCTGTCCATCCTCCCAACGCAACCTTCTGACATTGGCGAAGTCGCATTGATTGAAGAGCTGGAGATCTGGAAAAGGTTGCTCCAGAATGTGGGCTACGCGTCTCAAGACTGTCCATAGCAGGCCGAGGATTCAACAACTTGCCTCGTAGCATCCTCAGCGTGAGTTGATTGCAACATTTTTCCAGTGCCGAAAACCGTGTGTATGGACGAGTGGACTGTGGAACCTGCTTCCGCAAGAGATCGACTTTCCACGGTTCGGTGTTTGGGCTAGCAGTGACGTGACGCCGTGAAGAACATCATTGAGGATGCCTTCGGCTGCCGAAGAAAGCACTGAACAAAACACTCCAAGTAATAATTGAGGATTTACTTACGAGCTGATAATTGCCCTAACGCAGTGCTGGCTCACCTTCCTTTACCCGATCTAAGGCAGGAGGTCACCCATCCTAGTACTCAACCTGTGAAGCAGAGTTCTTACTTGAAACCTCAGCGCTACTGGAGCCTCAACAGTACTAGGTGTGCCTAACCATTCAAAATTAAATCGATCTCTCCTTGTGGATCCAAAGATATCTCGTTGCTTCAGCCACCGGTTCGACAAATAACGTACTCCCGCTAATGCAATCTTCAGCTATACGAATGAATGCACGGCGCCTGTTACTATAATAGGTTTATAAACAGACAAGCGAACGACCTTGGATTTCTTTGACCTACCGGCGATAGAACCGCACTTTACGTCTGCCCAGAGTCTGAGCCATTATGATGGACAACTCTCTACCTTGAGAGGTCTACCACAATGTGAATAAACGCTCGAATCTGTGATAGAAGAGTCATAAAGAATAGGAAGCCATGGTACGCAATTGATCGCTAACTTGAGAATAGGAGCCAGCAATAAGAAGCGACCAAATCTCTCTTCCGGATGGGAAAGCATGCCTAGGGCCGATGTCTACTGAAGGAAAGGGGAGTTGACACATTCAGACAGCAAGATGGTACGGCTCGGGAGCTCAACGTGGGTGTCTGTCGGTTTGAGTTGGAGAAGGCCAATCGACTGGCCACCAATTCAATCGAAGAGTTGGGCTGAATAGAATAAGGGACGTGCGAGACCAAGTGGTTCAGTGGGCGCGCTTGGTGGCAGTGGAAGCGTGGGAAAGGAGCGGGGTAGGGCATGATGGCGGCAGCACATCATCCCTCCGCTGCATGGAACCTTGCGCCTTAACGCCGATTCCGAAACAGGATAGAGCCATTCTCGAATTCAGACGATTACGAAGATCATTGCTCACACTTCTGAGTGCTCAGCGCGTCGAGTCATAACGCGTAAGGTACGAACTCTCAAGCACTCCGTGGGTTCCTTCCCTTCTTCTCGAGTTCCTCATTCCGAGATCACACAGGTCATCCCTCGGTACTATGGTCGCCTCTATCAGGTCTACTAGCCATGTTACGGCCGAAGAAACTCCTCTCCTGCAGGACGCCGCGACTCATACCAAGCACGATCAAGTCTACGAAAGGTTCTCGTCAAACTGGAAGCGACTCATCCTCCTCATGGTGTCGTTCTGTGGGATCCTTCCATGTAAGTACCTTCTGTGTAGCGCATCATACTCGCTCGAACCGGGCTCAGGCGCTCTCAGTGTTCATTTCTGGGTCTTTCATTCCATGTATTCCACAAATTTCGAGAGATATGGATACCACAGGGTCTGTCGTTAGGTACGTCCTTCCGGACCCTCGGATGGAAATGTTCGGAGCCACGTCAATCTCAGCTTACTGTACGATGCGCCCTGTCTAGCCTTGCAGTCAGCGCATCCATCTCCGGGGGTTCGATTGGGGCACTGACTTCCTCGACTTACTCCACGTTTTGTGAGTGCACACACCTTTATCGTGTCAAAATGCTCATATGCTACGACACGTTTCCCAACAGACGGGAGACGGCTGATCTACCTCACGTTCCTTCCGCTGCTTGTCGCTGGGTCGTTGGGCGTTGCGACCACCCAGTCCGTCCCTCAGCTCATGGCCTGGCGTGTACTACAGGCCTTCGGAGCATCACCAGGCTTGTCCGTTGGTGCAGGTGTAATCGGGGATATATATCGATTGGAAGAACGAGGCGGAGCCATGGGGATCTTCTTTGCCGTAGGTCCCAACGTTTCTTACTTTGGTGCACAGCGATAAGCGTACCGCTTTGGAGATAGAGCATCCTTCTGGGTCCGATGCTTGCACCCTTCATCGGAGGTACGAGTATCTCATTACCATTGACGGGCGCCTGTCCTGTATCCTTATCCCACAACAGGCTTTGCAGCCCACTACTCTTCCTGGCGTGCACTCCAAGCATACATTGGTGTTGCTGGGCTACTCATTTTCTTCATCGTTCTCACATTCTTTCCGGAGACCAGTCACCCGGGAGAAAGAGGTGTTGATAAGTTCCGGAATGAGGGTCATTCCAGGTGGAGACTAGTGATTCTCAACCCGTTGAGGCCATTAGGCTTGCTAAGAAGCCCGAATTTGTTATTTGTGGTGGGTTCTCTGCTTTCTTTTATGAAACCGCTTACCCATACTCTCGTAGTGCTTGACAGGCTTCGTGACACTCCTTACGAATTTTGGTAAAAGAATCAACTGTCTTACCGTTCCGAAGTTTTAATGACGAAGCCAGAACAGTCTTGCTCGTCCCCATTGTCTACACCATCGTTCGTTCCCCTTACACGTTTCGTGATTCTATACTCAACGAAGGAGATTGATATAGGGAAAGAAATACAAGATAACAAATGAAGCTCTAATCGGGGCGTGCTTCCTTCCGGCTGGGATGGGGAACCTCAGTACGTACCTACTCACTCCCTCTTCCACCCCTCCTTTCTTCCAATGGTCATATTTTAATCTTACCGTGCCTAGTCGCTGCCCCTCTCGCAGGCCGGATCTCGGACGTGATCGTCGTTCGATACAAAGCAAAACGTGGAGGCGTGTGGTACCCCGAGGATAGACTTCGTGGGACGCTTGTTGGGGCGTTGATCATCGTCCCGGTCTCCATTATTGGTTCGGGACTGGTTACCAAATACGTGGATGATAGGAAGGTTGGGTTGGCGTTGAATCTGGCTTGTTTGTTTTTGAATGGGTTTGGAGTGAGTCTGTACCTGCAGTTGACGTTCTCGATAACTTGACACTGATGACTTACTCGGTAATGCCAATGGTATTCTCCAGGTTGACCTTGTGCTCAGTCCCTGTGCTGCGTATATTGTCGATGTTATGCACGCTAGGAGTGCGGAGATCATGGCTGCGAACAAGTAAGCTCTGATTATCAGTTCATCTCTATCGTTCTCGCCACGATGCTAATTTTGGAATTTGCAATCTACAGCGCCTCTAGATCCCTCCTTCTCTCTGTCTTCATTGCGGGAATCATACCTATGATCGAGAAATATGGGGTCCTCATGACGGATGCTATGAGCGGAGCGTCGTCGTTAATCGCGTTCGCGTGCGTAACTTGCCTCTCATGAAACCCTCTGTTCTTCCGTTGTTGAATCCCACTTTAACTCTAGTTTTCTGTGGATTACGATTCGCTATGGGGAGCATCTACGAAGGTGGAAATGGGGGGATGTTGGATGCCCCACTGAGGATGACTGCTAAGGGTTGAACCTCATCCATCTGATGGATGGTTCGGGTGTTTGATATGTGGAATAACCCACCCCGGGCTGCGCCTGCAGGTCCAAGCGTGTTCAAAATCATCACGCTTTAATACGTGTCTTGCCATAGTTCATTTCACGTAACATCAATTCAATTCGCGTGGCCTCCTCGCAATGTTTTACAGACCGTGCTCATGGGTTTGCCATATGCACGACCTCCACCGCGCTTTGTGACAAATTCTGTTCCCTCTCGATCTTCCATTCTAATAGTTCCATCACGCTTCACCACTCACATGTCCTTGCAGTTCACTGCAAGCTGTAGCTCAGGTCCGCGTTTCTTCCTCGCGTGCTCTGAGTCGGTACACACTGCACATTGTGGCAGATACTGTCGTCTTCATTTCTATCAATCAGCCTGAGTTTTTGTTTATTCTCGTGGGCCGAAATTCAATTGAAACTGCCCACGCACAGTGTACGTGGGGTAGCCTCGCGTGCGAAGAAGGCCCTTCATATTTCCTTTCGCGATTCTTCATTTCGGCGATCCCTAAACAGCTACTCGATCGTTGACTTATATGAGGTCCTGTCAAGTATTAGGTGACGAGGCTGGATTCCGAGTGATCCGGACAGGGTTCCCGGACAGTCGCTGGTTTGCCTATTTTGTTGAACGGCCCCAGCGCTGTTTTGAAGCTTTAATTTTAGCGCGTGCAATCTATCCATGCACATTTTTTATCTCTCCAAGACTGCCTGGGTGGTGTCACGGGTGAGTCGTCCGACTCTGGCAGCGCAATTATCCCCTTGCAAGCATCTCTGCAATCGTCCACCCAGAGAGTCGCTGAGCTTGTGAGAACAGTAATCATCGCTCCATTGTGAAATCTAGCTGAATTTGTGTGTGATTAGATCCCAACTCCCATGTCCATCTGACCTTCTCCCTGATCTTCATTCCATCTTCGCTCTCTGCGATTCCCGATTCGTTACGGGAAGCGACAGCAGATTTGGACGTGGAGAGACGTCGAATACTCACCAGGAAATGGTGATGAAGTAGATTGGTTTCTTAACATGCCCTCCTTCGAACTTGAGGTCAAAGGTGCCAGTCCTGAACTTCCTCCTCGCGTTCAGGTATGGCGCCAACAGAACCCAGACGAGCGTAAGCCATTGGAAAATAATGAGCGAAGAAACTAACCTCAGCATGAATCTGTCAGCATTCCACTATCGGTCGTGCCTGCAGGCCCACGCATGTCCAAACCCTGGCATACCTGTTCGAAGATATTGTCTTAGTTGGTATTCATACAAGTCCACATTTCTTACGGTCCCTAGCGATGGCTGGGGTTTCCGAGCTGTTAGAATCTAATAATCTCGCTGCGTGCTGTGGCAGATTCTGTCAGTTTTCGATCTTTATTTTTAGTGTCACGGCCATTTAAGCAAGTGATCATCCCTGAGTGAATTGAAAGTGAAACTGCGCACGCACGGTACACGTGGGGAAAACAGCGTCGTGAGGTTTAGATCCTTTCATATTTCCTTCTGAGTTTTTCATTTCGGTGGTCCCTAGCTGGCTGCTGATCTGGACGAATGAGGTTCTGTCGAGTAACAGGTCACGTTATGTAACAGGTCGCCAGTAACTCAAGGTTCGATCAGGGACGAATCCATGGTAAGTAGCCATGCACGAATCGCGTGTAGATATCGCCGAGGCTACCAATTCTTTTTGATTATTGTCCGTCTACTCTTGTATATGTTGTGCGAAGAATTCTTAGTAGACTCGGAGTGCTGCGCCGGTTGTTGGAGCCTGCCGAAAATGGGTTTGCCCCTTAGAGACGGGCTGCGAATCGTAATCCGTCCTTTGTGCTTCAAGGTGTAACTGGACAGTCTTCGTGATTCTCTTTCATGGAACCAAGGGACAGTTCCTGTCTAGAACAACGTCCTCCTTGACAGGCAACCGTCTGCACAGAATCTTTGAAGATTGATGACTTTCAATACAGTATGGTCGGTACGCCGACTCGGTGGCACACTTCCTTCGCCTTATGGCTCGCTTAAATTCAGACTTGAGGTTCTTGGGGCTTACCGACTTGATTCTGTTCGAGACTCGAGTAGAAACTACCGACTTGATACACCTGCAGGCAGCTGCGATGGGCTCGGTCGTCGGTGCGGTTCTGGACTTGGTACCAATATTTCATTTCTCTTGGCCCTGAGTATACTATCATGGGGAGCTATTCTCAGAGGGTACTCTCGATAACGTGAAACATTAAAGCCTGTGACTGTGTAGCTTCACCATGCTACACACCACTACGACTAGTGGAGGTCGTTGATTAGGACAATGGGGCTTCATGTTAAGAACGGATCCATTCAGCTCCAGTGGCACAAGACCAACATTTTGTCGACTTTCTTTCCATCAGAAGTTCTGATGCATGTAATCATGTCGTGAGCAAGGTCCGGCGTCAGTGGCTTTCTCTTGTTCTTCTGTCAAGCAGGCGCCCGTCTGCCAGCTGCAAGACGACTCCCGAGTCCCGAGCCACGGCGCCCGACTGGCTGGATGATGTCACCTGGATCGGCCCCCGAGCGGTATTTTCATTGTTTGCCGATGTCATTTACATTGATGCAACGTGTGATTGGCGGAGATAAGATGCACTGGACGCACGGACCAGCTGGCGCTGGCTGTGAAAGGTGCACTGGATCAAGAGGAGCGCTCGCTGACTGTTGAATGTACTTGGTACGTACCTTGGAAGTATGATTGATCGCGAAGACGTCGATATTTGTGGAAAAAAGCGCTCTGAATCCGTCTACCTGAGCTATCTGTATTTGGACGCGGGTCTGGTGGATCCGGCGACACCCATGCTTTGCCCACTTTTTATGACGATTAAGGCAAGGATCTGGAGCCCAGCCGAGGAAGTACGAGACTAAATAGCAATTGGCATCTCTGAACCAGCAATAGGACAGAACTGTGGGCAACGGATCAATCTCGTGCAGCTTCCGGTGCAGTCGACCCACAGAGATGGACCGACAACGCGGACGGTAAGTGGGTGAGACAAAGACAGTCGCATAGTGGTAAATTCGTTTCAGGGAAGCCTTCGGAGAGGAAGAAAGCCGGAGAATCACACACGCCTTCCCCCGTCGAAGGGCTTCCTCCTTCGACTTGCCCAGGCAGGGGGATGGAATACCTGCAGAGGAGTTTAAATCGGGCTGGACACGCAGTCAAACCTTCAACGCCAATTCAATCATTCACTGTGATCGAGAGAAGGAAGGAGAGCAGTAAGGATGGGGGTTCATTTCGGGATCGTCACTCTCCGTCACATATTGACTCGGCACACCCAGCCTCCGATTCCGAACATCCGAACGCGCCGTCACGATTGGTGAGTGCATGTGGACGATGTCAAATCCTCCCCAGCACATATCACTCAGTCACTCAATCGTCACGCCATGTATTCAAACAGCCTCCAGGCGCCCTGCCTCGCTAGTGACCGTCAACCCGGCCTGCCACGGACGAATACAGAGTGCTTAGGCCGCGTGCTGTGAGGAAACACGTACACACTCCCATCGTGGCCTATTTCAAACTACTCAGAGGCACAGACACGCAAAAGAGTCTTACGGCACATAGCATTCATGCATCACCGCCTTGCATTGGATATGGGCAAGGGCATGATGAGTGAGTGTACGTTAGCCATATGATTCGACAAGCTCGGGAAACTATGAGGGTGAAGCCATTGATAACCTTTCCTTCCGAAATCAGTGTATACCATTCATCTGTCAGAAAAACTTCACGACAGGTGAATAGAACGTCATTGTCGAGTTAGGTTTTCGGGGTGGCGAGGCCGTAAGTCTTGCCTTATGCCTGATGGAAAAGACGTGAACTGAAATATGGACAGTGGTTAACGCCCCTGGGCAGTCAGAGGGCTGTGGAAGGTTATCTTTCCGATAGGGGACTTATGGATGCCTGGCATCGGGGACCGACGGGTTAGAATTGATCATCAAGGAACGGTTTACTCTGTTAGGATTTACCAGTGCGGAGCTGTCCTCTGTGAGTCTTAGGTGTGCTATTGCGTAGCGACCTGCTTTGCAGCACATAATGCACACGCGTGTTAATTCGAGCCCTCGCGCTCCCTAGTAGCGTGAAGTCAAAGTAATCTGATATGATGCCGAATTCGAAAGACCGTACATTCAGGGGAGGTACGCCACCCGCCATAAGAGCCTTAGGCTCCTTCCAGTCATACTACTTGGTCGGATCACCTTGAAGCTTGAAGCGCGTGTACATCGCCACTTTCGACCTGATCGTTGCTTAAAGTATGATAGACACCCCTCCAATCTGTAGAAGCTGAATCGTAGTCATACCCAAATCGAAACCACCGACTTATCGGGCGAGCTTCTGCCTTCATAGATTTAAGCTACTTCTCCAAACGCCGCAAAGTAGGCTATGTGAAACCTGTGAAGAAACAAATGAAACCCGCACCAATTGAACGGCGTCATTTCTCAGAGAGCTCGAAGGAACGAATGACTACATGCTCACTCTTATTCGGAAATTCAGCAACGCGACCATCTCCTCGGAGCTCTTTTAAAGGCTACGCAACTACCGTTTGGTTCTATAGGATATTCTCAAGTTTTCATTTGCATCGGCGCTCGAGTTCCTGTGCGTCGAGCGAAGCAATCTGTCGTGGCGCGTGGTACTACTTTCAGAGCCCTGATCAACCCAACTTCAGCGAGGAGATCCGTGCTAGCCTAAGTCTTGGACACGACGATGCCGAGGGTATCAAGGGAAAGCTTAGAGGACGTCGGTAGAGACATATAAGGATCCCGAACTCCTCCGCTTTATTTAGCGATGCTCGAATTGGACTCATCGAGCCCCATTCAGTCGATCCTCGTTGAATGGTGCAAATTCAACCAAGGTTATCGTGAAACTTGATCATTCTCTACGTGCTAGATCCGAAGCCTAACGATGAATAGTAGATGATCATCAGAGCAAGAATAAGTAAAGCCTCAGACAAGTTGAGAAAGGAAGTATACTTTGAATGGTGTTGATGATCATGCGCCGGAGCTTGCACCTCGCACAGTCGGGACCGGAGAGAGAGATGCCTTAGTGAGTGAGGATCGTTTGAAGCATTCATCCTTCTACGTACATAGAGCCTTACTCTAACAGGTGTCCCCCAACTACGCATGGGCCACATGGCTAGACTGCGAGGGACCTTGCAGTTAAGCAGGCTCAAGCTCTGATCGATCCCAGGGTATATATGATTCATCGTCATCGTCACCATCATCGACCTGGGGTATACCAGCTTATGTACAGCAAAGGATCGACATTCGTGGAGACGGTCGTCCTCGCAGCACAGCGTACGTAGCGATGTACTCGGGCCACACAAACCCAGCCCTGGAAGAAGCTTAGGTCAAGTCTCAGTTTACTTTTGAGCCGCTAATGGAAATAGCTGCATGGCCTTTTCAGCGGGTTTGAAGGGTACCAACGCTCGACAGGAATAGACCTGTTCGCCGGGTGACTCGGAGTACAAGTTGGCGAAACGTACAATTTAGGTCAGACAGCCGCTCTACAACACTCATCGTTGTTCGAATTCGTTCGTATTGGCTCTGAGCTTGGTTGTTTAATGCATTTGAGTACGACCAGTGGATTGGTTCCCCCTTAAAGTCGCGCCCGCCAAGTTCGGCCACGAGGAGCCTCGAGGCTCGACGCCACCTATCAACCCTTGGGGAACGGAAACAAGGTTGTCATTCAATCTCACATGAAGACGACAACGGCAATGTCAAATTTGGACATATTCACACCACTCGTTAGTACAACGTAACATAGGAGAACGGGGAGGCAGTTAGGGAAGACATGCAAAGACGGTGATAGCGAGCCTCACGCATGTCAGCGATCACGAACTTGACAAGAGAGGAGCCTATAGAAGACCATAGTCGTGTTGAAATGAATCACTCATAGCATAACGAAGTCGACTACTACGAGTGTAATTTGATATGATATGATATTGTATTGTCGCTGCAGAATCTATCCTTCTCCGATTCGCACCTCTACTTACGGCATGATGTAGAATGCGGTTCTCGCAGCTCGCAACAACAATCAGATACAATGACGAGGACCAGTGAAGGGGGGAATGCGAAGTCGCAAAGGCATTCTACTTAAGGATCAGACCTAGGTACTGCGCAGTAGTTCTCCCACAGAAAACTAGGAACAGCAACGACAGAAGAGGCCGTTAATAGAATGTGATTTAATGAGTCGCGAGAAGACTCACAGCAAGAACCACAACGAAATGAACAGAAGACACGCAGAGAGTTCAGTTGAATGGATGGAAGAATAGAAGAGTGAGAAAATTGAGGCGGTTCTTCCGTACCTGATCCGAATCGGACCTAACTCGACCCTCAAACTCGCACTCGTCTCGTCTATTTCAGTCATACCGCCTAGAACGTCCTTCAGCCGAGAAAAAATCGTACTCTTCACCACGATTGCAAGTCGATTTGATCATCAGCAGAACGCGAAGCCCAGTGAGATGAACCTGGGTGCGCACGCGAAGTTGTTGTCCAGAAACGCAGCAAGCCAAGCGGTTCCTTGACGACACAGCCACAAGTGGATCGCTATAGCTGGTTGAACAGTTTACGAGTACGAATGAGAATTGGATGAGCGACGAACGTTGGAGAGAGGCGGAGAGTAACCCGACTCCACAGATAAGATGGAGGTCAAGTGGATACCCACGGGGAAGGCAAGCGTTGAGAAAGCACGAGTCGAGTTTGACTTTATGAACAGCTAGCGAGACCCTTGAGAGTACACGAGTGGTCCAAGTGGTATTCATATCGAATCAGTTAACATGATCGAAAACAAGGGACCGAGAGATCGAGACTGCAGAATCGACAGCATGTACAAGCCTTGGTGACTTGCCGCAGGCTTAAGAATGGAGGTGACGACGATCTGCGTGAAGTGAAGATGACTAAGACAATCCCTGAGCTTGCGTACGCGCAGGAGATGAAACGAAACGGCACAGCAGGGAGTGCGGGATAGGGTTTAGATAATACGCTTCGGAGATGTAGGGTCTGAGGGGTAACCAAAGAGTTTCAATCGCGTTCGTTGGTGGAGATGACTCGTGGATGAGGATTTCGCGATAGATAAGAGGTTGAGCCGAGACCCAAGGAGACAGAAACGGCGTTGTCAGAACTAGGCAAATCTTCGAGAACCAGGTCGTTGAAAGTGGGCGCTTGGGAAACGAGGATGCTTGCACGTGATGGCGACGTACGTGAAGGGAGAACGACAACGGCAAAACAGAACGGGACAGTAAGGGGCTTCAAGGGCCGTCGAAGAGAGGAAGAAGAAAGAGGAAGACAGTGGAAGACGATGGAAGTGTAACGTAAGGTGACAGGACGGTGATAGACGGACAGATACAGGAAGACAGACATAGACGCACCTAGAGCCACCGCGAAACAAAACCAGAACAAGCCTAATGATACCTGGATTCGCGAAAGGACATGGACAAGGGAATAAACAACGACTCGCCTCACGACAGAACTCGAGATATGACAATACACCTGGCATGGTGATCCACCGCCGGCGTCGACGGCATGATCGTGATAAGATGAAAAGGAGAGGGAACAAGGGTTGGAGGGAAGCGAAACGCTGGCTCCGAGTAAGCTGTACACACAGTCGCCGCTGTCGTGGGTGGCTAAAAGTGAGGGCAGAGCCGGGAGGCAGAGTATGTAATTTGGCAGCAGGCGGAGGCTGTAGCGTCGGCGACATGTCTCGTCTTGGAAACGAACGAGACGAGACGGATACGATAACGACGACAGCCAGAAAATTTGATCAAGTGTATTGAATTGAATGGGGTGAAGACAATTCAGTTTACATATACGTTGCCTTTTGCAGGGGCTCAATTGAAGTGATCATGTGGGGTGGAATGCAGGACGACGACGTGATGCTCCTGATGCTCCGTCCCCCTTGCAGTGCTCGCCAGGTCCAGACGAGGACGAGGACGGCGGCGGAAGGGTGAAGCCGTCGGTGCTGTGGAGGAATGGAGGGCTCCGAGCCCAGCGACGCAGACCAGACACGAACAGAGTCACCCGCCCTAAGCTCGGTAAGGGCAACAATAGGATGATGAGGCAGGGAGAAATCAATCTCGATGGGGCACAAGGTGTTTTGGGGCACACGTGGGGGCTCCATCTGGACATCCAGGGCCCCTGTCAGACTTCCGCTTATGGGACCCGTGGAAGGAATGCGGTTCGGACCGAAAAGGGCAGGAGGTGATGTTCTGGAACCAAGTTTATCAAGAGCTCCCTTATAAGGACGTTGTCCAAGCCCGTCGCCTCCTCCTGTCTGTCCCGTCCCAGCCTTCGCCGTGCCTCCATCGCCCTCGACCTCGCCCTTGTTCTTCTTTACTTATTATTTGTAATTATATTAATCCCCATGGCCTACATCCGCACCATCCACACCTCCTTCACCGCCGCCCACCCGAACCCGTGGTC
>SDEE01000619.1:0-29527 GCA_004126415.1 Candolleomyces aberdarensis
GCGAGCAAGATTGGGCAGTTGGTGGGGAAGGTTTTGCTGTCGATGGGAGCAGGGAAGGAGCCTTCTCATGACGAGCGTAGGTTCGTCAGCCCTGCACAGGCGCAGACTCCCCGGACGATGACGTTCATGTAACTTGCATTTCCATTCTCCTACTTTCATCTCTTGCTTCATTGTCAGCATATTCTGTTGTACTTTCAATCATTTGTAGAATAACTCTAATGTTTTCCTGGTTGCTATGTTGTTTTGAATGTCTTGGTGCTTTGCGCCCGAGGAGATTTGACGTGAGAGCACCGAGAATTCATCATAAGTAAAGTGCACAGAATTTGGATATGTCGGACTTTGGTCGGGGTGGCGCTGACCGTGACGAACAGGAGCAGCTTTGGGAACAAGCATCTCCAAACATCGGTCCTCAAGCGCCCAGTGGGCCGGCGATCATTTCTTCCAATACTCCCGATCCCCACCCAGGCCTCAAATCACCTAAGTATTACACCGTCCCTAGAGCATCTGACCCATTTCCGAAAAATAACTTCCTGCCTACTTTTGTGCGAGAGACAGAGAAGTTGACGGAATATTGGACCGGACGTGCTAAGTGTCCTCCATGAGACATGGTTCAGCGCACACGACGATATTCGGTGGTTCTCTGCAGAAATTGGTATACGCTGCCTCATTTAGATGCATCTTGACGTGCCCATGTCTTTGCAGCCTTATTCCTGACATTAAGCCCCCAAAAATTGTCATCATTTAACTGCCTCCAAAGGTCTATTGTTGATCTTCGAAAGGTTTTCAACATTCCCAACCGACCGAGCTGAGCTGAACGAATGCTGGGTCTTTGAGTTTGGTGCAAACATCGAAACCAAGAAGGTGCAAACGGCGATAGAGATGACCATGAATCTACGCCGAAGGAGCACAATTGGCGAAAATTCTTCGAGGACGAGCCCGCAGTGTTGAGACGGTATTGAAGGACGTTATGGAGACTCATGTTGTTGCGATAAAGATAAGAAGAGGTCGCCGAGGGGAACCTAGAATCGCTCAAGTTGCCCAGTTGGGTTCTGAAACATGTCCTCGCGGCGCTATTTGAGGCACTGGGTAGCTTCTACTGGCGTAGAGGGAAAGTTAGGTGCGTCTCACGCGTTGTGTCCCTTGGGGCTAGATTAACAATGATATTATCAGCTACACTACACCTCTCTACCTCCAACCATCTTGATTCTACCTCCGCCTCGAGCCTTCTCGGCCGAAGACCAGTGCAGCAAAGCGCAGCTCATGGGCAACATTTCTGAGCTCATCTTACGCGCCAGGAACGATTCGGAGTCCATTTTCCAGGCCGAGTCGAGGGCGACCGAGAGCTCAGAGGTGGCCTCGCTTGTGCGCAAATTAACTCTTAGCCTATGCCTGGAACCTTGCTATGATTCGTGATGCACGTCATCCCTCCTCGCCCACTCCGTTCTTTCGACTAACTGTGAGACCAAGCATATGAACGGATGGCAGGAGACTCCCATTCAGCTCGTCAATTGTTTGCTGCGGACTTGGATCAGTCCAAGTCCATAGGTCCTGAAGAGGGTGTTCAGAGTGCTGAGGGGTACATGTTCAGGGAGTGACGGCAATCCATGTGGTATTCGAATGGTGCTAATGGAATCACAAATTGAAGAGTTCTTGGAAGCAAAAGTCACTGATGATAGAAGTACAGCGAATCAAAAAGAGGGAAGAAGCCTCCAGTCCATATCTGTTCTACCCTGAATCAAACTGGCGGGGCATCCAAGGCGAACAACCGAATGTTGAGATTGGTGGCGGCGCCATCGTAGCTGGAATTTCAATAAAATCATCTGTGAGCATGAACCAAGACGGCAGTATCATTTCAACAAATGCTTACCGTCCCGGCTCTTGTCTTTTTTCAAAGACTGCCCGTGATCCCGCGGCTCGTGAGTCTAGGTTGAATTTGGATCCACTGCAACGAGAAGGGGAGGACGATGTGGGTTAAATCTCGGGATCAACCAAGAAAGAGAACTCACGTTGGCCTCGAGGACGCCATCGACATTTCCGTTGAGAGAGGCTGTAACGATGTATCCGAAGGAAGTTGGCCGTTAAAACCGGGAGGTAGAGAAAGGTTTCATTTTTTAGTACGTACCTGAGCCCCAGGAAGACACCGCGTAGGTCGTCAAACCGAGGTTAGTGAAAGAGTCGTATTCATTTAAAGTCATCAAACTTACAGCAGGGAACGTTGTCTGATTGGGGCTCGATGCGATCATTCGCGACGAAGAATCTGCAGTTGGATTTAGTGAGAACACCAGCACTGAGGAGTACTTGGGGCTTTGCGGAGCTGAAAATCCGTGGTCGTAAACAATTTGAAGCATAGGATCGAAAAAGTGATTCGAAATACGTACAGCTCAGATGTTTGGGAATGGACCTCAATCCATCTGCCTCCATTTCCAAGTATTTGATCCGTTTTGTCTGCGCCTTGAATCGCAGGGAACAGTTGCAGCTGCTCAGGAGATACTTGGCTACCAGGAGAGTAATGAGCGTTCTCTTCAACTCAGTAGATCAGATGAAAACATACAAAGAGCCGAATTCAATCGAGGGAATGGAAACAAGGTCTTCAGTATCGATTCCGAACGATCCGTCGAATGAAGGGCCGTCAAGGGCGGGTCTCTTGGGGGTTGATGTGTTTGCGAACAACTTGGGACATTCCAGGCAAAAGAAGCCGCTATCCCTGCTTCTGTTATGAGCAAGGACTGACACTGAACGTTGGCCACAACGTACCCTGTAGTAATAAGATGCTTGTGGTCAAGCTCCTTGATGTAGCCAGCTTTAGATCACGCGTTCCATTCGTGAACACATTTGATGAAAGGAAGATCGAGGATTAATTACAGATTTTGGCAGCCCATTTATTAACACCTCCCATAGAGCTGGAAATCTCTATCTTGAACAGAGACAAATATCCAGACGGCGATGAGGTGCTGCGTCGGAAGGAGTCCTGGGGAGACGCAGCAACGAGCAATGCCTGAAGGGTAAGGACTACTACAGAGATTTGCAGAGTGAATAGCATCTCGCTCTCCGTGGAGGGTGAAGCTGCTGAATCGCAGAGCGGTCTGGCATGAGCTTATATGTGAGGGTCTGGTATACCATTGCTTGAAACATAGATCCAAGGGATCACCCATGGCAACCAGCGCACCGTGGTCTTGGACTGGATTTTTGAGGTGAGTGGTGGTTCTCTGTGCCTCTCCCTCTCCTTGAGACATTGGGCCACTCAGAGAGAATGGGTTTGAGACCTGCGATCTGCCGTTATGATCAAAGTGGAAGTGGAGGGTGTGAGTTCTTTGCAATCTTTGAGATACATGCTGAGCATGAAGTTGATAAGAGAATTCATTTGAATTTATTTTTCCCTGCTTCCCAGACCTTTTCAACTGTTTGATGGCTGGGTCACCAGCGAGTGACTCCGGCTGGCGCGAGCGTGAGCACGCTGAAGGCGGGCGTCAGCAAGCGCACAGAGAGTTGGGCGTCTACATCTCAACTGGGTTCTGAGCCTTTGTAGGCCTCTAAGCTGAAAAAATAACGCCAAAGCGAGGCACTGCTTGTTTATTAGAGTTGGTAGCGGGCTTGGGCCACCTGTTGGCCGCTCCAAAACTTATCAAACACATCTACTTGGGCTTTGTATGAGAAAAGGGGGACAAAGTAAAGACTCGTTTGCCGTGCCGCATGGGAGCGGCCTGCACCCCAAAGTCTGTCTGGCAACGATGATGGGAGGCCCGGCGATTCACTCTTTTTTTTATCATTCTTCATTTGCCAAATTCTTGAGGGAGCAGTCTCAACCCTTGCCAGACGTCGCAATCAACGTACAGAAGGGTCTCAGCAGGTTGCTTGCGGGGTGTTTAAACGCTCTGTCGGCGATAACCATAGATGCTCAGGTCTGCGAGGAACACGTCCAATTTTCCCTGGAATCTTGGTCGCAGACTCTGACCCATCATCACACCTCAAGGCGTTGCTTGCAACTGATCTCACAGCTTGCTTTGTCCAGAATGTGATGGGTAATAGGGTCAGTGGTTTGTTAGATTGCCTCGACAGTTTGTACCATCCGACTCACAACCTTATCAACTATGGCACGCCTCTTTCCGTTTGTACAACCCTCGTCGAAGACGTACTCTCGCATGTTCGATCTTCGATGAACGCATGCATCCGGCACGTCCTAAATCCCGAATGGCTCACCAGTCATAGCATACACCGTGTCTTTCTTGCACTTTGCTTATATGTCTATATCAGAGAAATCTCGGA
Source organism: Candolleomyces aberdarensis (assembly GCA_004126415.1). NCBI lineage: Eukaryota > Fungi > Basidiomycota > Agaricomycetes > Agaricales > Psathyrellaceae > Candolleomyces > Candolleomyces aberdarensis. The sequence continues at coordinate 4,264 of SDEE01000619.1, forward strand.
ACATCATCCGGTGCCCGCTTTCGACGATGCTGTTTAAGCTTTGAGAGGCCTTCTCAAGACACAGGAAAGGCTCTTCAAGTAGCTCGAGGAGGATGTTGAATGGCGTGCGCGGAGGTTAGAAGGGGAAATTGGGCCGGCGGTTATAGACATGCTCAAACTTGTTCGTCAGGATGTCGAATAGTATAGTTCAAATGTTATACTGAGCTTTAGCGTCCGACAACGTATTTAATTAAATAGCCAACCTTTCCTACTAAGCGCTCCCTCTACGGCAGAAGCCACAGCCAATGTTAAAATCACCGCATCCCGAAGGGAATACCAATCCGAGTAGTTAACTTGGGACTATTGAGTGATGTGGATCCGTAGTCAAAGGAAGTGAAAACGCACGTTCGCTTATAGGGCCGGCGAATGCACAGGTGGAGATGCCAAGGAATTCTATTCGTTCATTGAAATCGGTCGCTCATCGAAGGTAAGGCAAGTCTGCAGAAATTTCATTAAATCCCCCCTCTCAAACAAACCTTCAAATTTTCATGTGACGCTGGGACTCGGCAGATTTCTGTAGACAGTCCTCCCGGTTGCGTCACTTTGAATTCCTGAAATTTGAGCTCTTCTGTCTACCATATCGACAGCCATACAGAAGTGTCTGTAATTAAGTAGGAGTAACGAGAAAAGTGTTTTGATCATCCATCTTTTGAATTAGAATAGCTCGGACGTCACGCGCAGGATCCGGAACCGTCTTTGATGAACCACAATCCCCAATAGCCGTATTTTCCCCGGAGAATAACACAGTCAGCACGGCTTTGTGACATGGAACGGGCTTGCGATGACAACGCGACGTTCCCAGTAAACGCACGAATGTGGACCTTGGAAATGGAGGCCATGAAAATCAGCGGGGGTGGAAGAACACATCCTCATCCCGTTATTGCCGTATCGTAGGTTCCATAGTTACAATTCTATCCTCCACAGTAGTATGACAAGCTGGAGCAAATCAATACACATTGTCTCCGAAGTTTTGGAAGAAGGAGCAGCGGCTACCCTTGTCCCAGTCAAAGACATCGTGAGCAAACCAGGCAATGAGCTGTGAGCGCCGTACCGATTGAAAGTGAAAGTGGGGAGAGAGAGTACATATACCACTATGCTGCATCGAGGGAACCCTGGCTGTCAACTCGCTTACTTCAAAGCGGTGCGGAGACGTTTGGACCTCTGGTCTACGCAAAAAGAGAGTTCTTTAATACTAATATTCTCATGCTGGGAGTCCACCGGGGACCATGATCTACCTTGCCTTCTTACTCACAATAGATAGTGCCATGAGGTTTGGGGGTGAGTCTTGAATTTCCTGGACGGGTATGACATCACCTGGGATTGACTGCTCGCATCATGTACAAGAGTTGGCAATGTTATGGGATAGCCACTGAAAACGCGGCAGTTGGTCACGAATGAACAATTTGGAAGTCTTGACGCCAGAATACGACACTACAAAGGATGAAAAACAGGAGAAGCCATGGAGGGAACGAAAGAGAATTCTGATCATGGGTGTGCTTGCTCTCGGAGCGGAGTCGGAATACGGGCTGATGAAGCTTTTGGCTCGGCGGCGACTCGATGAGCGCACGCGCACAGGTCAGCTAGCGGTAGATTCCATCGATATCTCTCTTGAACTCTTCTGCGGATCATTTCTATGTCATCGTACTTTGCCAACTCCAGGGACTTTGCTATCAATAAGCTAACGCTCAACAACTACATCTCGGAAGGCGATGGTAAGCGAATAGCTGCGTCTGGTCCAGTGCGCGCACTGAACTGACATTGTTCTGACGATAAGCGCTCCAATATCTGCTCAAACACTCGGCTACGAGTGCCATGCACGATTCAGAAGAGCGGTACCCCCCGCCTCTGTGCCATGAAGGTACTCGTGAGGTCGTCATACGCCGGATAGAGGGGTGGTATGGGTTTGAAATCCCACCGGAGAAGAAGATCATGTGGGTTCATGCCCCTGCAGGCTATGGGAAGACTGCTGTTGCGGGGACGATGTCGAAGAATATGGAGAGCCGTACGGACCTGGACTTCAACCCCGTCGGGGCCACGTTCTTCTTCTGGAGGACGTCTCCAGAGCGCAACAGCCCTGCGCGCTTCATCATCACCTTGGCGTATCAGTTCANCCATATCCATCCCCGAGCTCGCTCCTCACATCGAAGCAGCGGTGAAGCGAAATCCCATGGTCCTCAACAAAGCGCTCGAAGTTCAGCTAACGAAGCTCATCGTCGAGCCGTTCCAATCCCTCGGTGAGCTAGACAATATGCCGCATCGCCTGGTTATCGTCGACGGACTCGACGAGTGCATCAACTCGAACGAGCAGTCGGGCGTCGAAAAGCAATACGCGGAGGATCAAGAACGCGTTCAGGTTCGCGTCCTCGAACTCATCCGCACTCTCCATTCGCACAATCTTCCCCTATGCTTCCTCATTTTCAGCAGGCCGGAACCATGGATCAAGCGGTACATCGAATCCGGGTCCTTTCAATCCGTCACGGAGACCTTGGACTTTTACCTACTCGGAGATCATATGAAGGACGTGGAGAAGTTCGTCAGGGATGAACTTGCTCGTATCGCACAGGGCTTGGACCCACAGCCAGACGACGACGAAGAATGGCCTGGGGAGGATATCGTGAAGCACTTCTTGCGGAGAGCTGGTGGCCACATGCTCTACGCCGCCACCGTAATTCGTCATATCGACGACCCATACGACGACCCACTCCGACGACTGCAAGATATTCTTGACTGTCGGGTCAACTTCAATTCTGCTCCAGACCTTACTCATTCGACTCCATTCTCCTCCCTTCATGAGCTCTACCGCCAAATCTTACGGTCATGCCCCCAAGCAAACCGGGCTACAATGGTTGAGATACTTGAAGAATTACTCGCGCTTGAAGGGGGGGCCCTTTCGGACACCAAGGTCTCCACTGCCGTCCACATGTCCGATCGCCTCACCGGGCGAGTACCTGGTCGTGGAATCAAGGCCCTTCGACCTCTTCACGCTGTGGTACGGTTGTCTGGCAACGATGATGATGGAAGCCCCCGTAATTCCCCCTTTTACCATTCATCATTCGCCGAATTCTTGAGGTTTCAGTCTCAACTCTTGCCGGACGTCACACTTGATGTTCAGAAGGGCGTTCGCAGGTTGCTTACGGGGTGTTTGAGGTCGTTGTCGGTGATAACCATGGACAGTCAGGTCGGCGAGGAACACGTCAAATTTTCCCTGAAAATTTGGCCAATCCTTTTGACCGAATGGATACCCGAGGAAGACCCATTATCAACCCTCAAGGCGTTGCTTGCAGCTGATCTCACGGCTTGCTTCTTTCAGGCTGCCGCAAGTCTGGAGGTAGCGGATTTCGGTTTAGTGATGAGCCTTCACCGTAATTATCAATTCAGCCTCACCGCTTGCTTGAAGTCGTTTCCTGATTGTGCACCCCTCGTCGAAGACGTTGTCACCCACCTTCAAACTTCGTTAGACGAAGCTCTTCTACGCCTCATTGATCCAGATTATCTCACCGGCGTTGAGGGACTGGGCGTCCTTACAATGTACATGGGGACCTATATAGCGGAGAATCAAAATCGTCCAGACGCTATCGACAACGCTGTTCGAGCCTTGAGGCGCCTTCTTGAGATTCGAGAGGAGCTCTTTGAGATACTCGAGCAGACTGTACCGCTTAGCGCACTGGGTGAATCCCAGCCGGTGGCTGAGAACATGTTCGAGCGTGCTCGAGCCCTAGCGTTGGAAGATGTATCTAGATAAAATACCGAACCCTTCTTGTAAAGCACGGTAGATATCATGGCCAATTCTAAACCCGAAGGGAACACCAATCCAAGCAGTCGTCTTAGTACTAGCAGCCGGTAGTCGATGGGAGTCAAGACATGGAAATGCCTTCGCCCTTAGGATTGATTAATTGTTAGGTGAGGATACCAGGGGACATCTACTTGTTTATATGAGCAGGTTGATCGTTGAAGACAAGGCATCATCATCAATCGGACATTCTTCTCTCTCCATGTTACGTCTCCCTTGCTCTCTCGTCCTATCTTACCAGGCTCCTCCTGTCTGACCTTACGGCATTCTCTTTCATGCGCTCTGGGGTTTTCCTTGTCATCCGAACGGACTGCTCCAACCTCCTAGGTATGTTGATGTTGATCCCAAAGATTCAAGATCAGGACATCACGGCTTGGAAGAAGAGAGACCTTCGTCCTCAACCATTCAAACCAACTATGCTCATGTATGACACGGTGTGTTTGTTTGAGGAATTACGCCTGTCTTGTGGAACGTTTCTAGGATCGTGAAGAGGCGTCTATGACTTCGATTATCCTGCCGTTTGCGAACGCCGTTCCGATTTAAAGTGAAAGTTGGGAGAGTACATATACCACTGTGCCGCATCGAGGGAACCCTGGCTGTCAACTCGGTTACTTGAGCGCATCGACACAGCGGCTGCAGAGACGTTTGAACTTCTGATCTACGCAAAAAGGGAGTTCTTTAATGCTAATAGGTTGGAATAAAATCAAAATTCTTTTGCAGGGAGCCCACCGAGGGCCATAGTCTGCCTCGCCTTCATACTCCGACCCTATTTCGAAGCTAGGCGACGCCGTAGATGAATGCTCACTATTCCGGCAAAAGAATAGATAGTGCTATGAGGTTTGGGGAGAGCCTGGAATTTCCGGGACAGGTATGACATGCACCGGGGCGATTGACTGCTCGCATTATGTACAAGAGTTGGCAATGCTATGGGATGGCCACTGAAAACACGGCATTTAATCAAGTATTAGCAATTTAGAAGCCTTGACGCCCAAAAATACAACACCAGAAAGGATGAAAACAGGAGAGCCGTGGAGGGAACGAAAGAGAATTTTGACATTCTTTGGACATTCTGAGCATGCTTGCTCCTGGAGCGGAGTCGGAATACGGGCTGATGAAGCTTGGCGGCGACTGGAATGAGCGCAGAGGCCAGTTGGTGCTTGATTCCATCGATATCTCTTTTAAACTCTTCTGCGGATCATCTCCATGTCATCGTACTTTGCCAACTCCAGGGACTTTGCTATCAACAAGCTAACGGTCAACAACAACACCTCAGAAGGCAATGGTAAGTGAATAGTTTGCGCCTGGTTCAGCGCGCGCACTAAACTGACATTTGTCTGACGATAAGCGCTCCAATATCTGCACAAGCACTCGGCTACCGGTGCTATACATGACTCAGAAGAGCGTTACCCGCCACCGTTGTGCCATGAAGGCACCCGCCAAGTCGTAATATGCAGGTTCGAAATCCCACCGGAGAAGAAGATCATGTGGGTTCGTGCCCTGCAGGCTATGGCAAGACTGCTATTGCAGGGACGGTGTCTAAGAAGATGGAGAGCCGCACGGACCTGGACTTCAACCCCGTCGGGGCTACGTCCTTCTTCTGGAGGACGTCAGACGAACGCAACAGCCCGGCGCGCTTCATCATCACCTTGGCATATCAGTTCACCATATCTATCCCCGAGCTTGCTCCTCACGTTGAAGCAGCGGTGAAGCAGAATCCCATGGTCCTCAACAAAGCGCTCGAAGTTCAGCTAACGAAGCTCATCGTCGAACCGTTCCAATCCCTCGGCGAACTAGATGACATGCCCCATCGTCTGGTTATCATCGACGGACTCGACGAGTGCATCAACTCGGAACAGCAGTCGCGAGTCGAGAAGCAGTACGCAGAGGATCAAGAACGCGTTCAGGTCCGGGTCCTCGAGCTCATTCGCATTCTCCATTCGCACAACCTTCCCCTATGCTTCCTCGTTCTCAGCAGGCCGGAGCCGTGGATCAAGCAACACATCGAGTCCAGGTCATTTCAACCCATCACGGAGACCTTGGATCTTTACGAAGTCGGAGATCATTTGGAGGACGCGGAGAAATTCGTCAGGGACGAACTAGCTCGTATCGCAGAGAGCTTGGACCACAGCCAGGCGACGACGAAGAGTGGCCTGGGGAACGTATCGTGAAGGACTTCTTGCGGAAAACAGGCGGCCACATGCTCTACGCCGCCACCGTTATCCGTCATATCGACGACCCATACGACAATCCACGCCAACTGCTGCAAGATATTCTCAATGGCGAGTATAATCCCACTCAAGACCTCACCCGCTCGACTCCTTTCTCCTCCCTTCACGAACTCTACCGCCAAATCCTACGGTCATGCCCCCCAAAAAATCGGGCCACCATGATCGGGGTACTTGAAGAATTACTGGTGGCTTGACGTGAATTCAATTACCCAAGGAAGGTCCACACTGCTTTCAACATCCTCGATCGACTCTCCGGGCGAGGACCTGGTCGTGGAATCAGAGCCCTCCGACCTCTTCACGCTGTGATACGTTACGAGTCTTTACGTAAGGAAAGCTCGTTTCTTTACACCGACGTTTTGGTGGGCGGTGGCTGTGAAACCCATCAACCCATATCCTTTTGGAAGGAGTCTGGACCCATCTCGTTCAGTTCCAGAGTTATTGCCAGATCCCTATAGCCTGACGGCTCTGAGTTCGATCCTGTCCCCTGCCTTTTGTTTTGGGAGCTATACATCTGACGTCATCAATCTGTTGATTTGGCGTTGATCTCGCAGTCCCTCTCAACATGCGATCTTACTGGTTTGCTTGTTCTTTTCTTCTCTTTGCTTTCCACCTCCTTTGCCATTCTTCCTCATTGCCCTTGTGATGACAAATTTGAGAATGTCAATGTCTTGAATGAACTTGCTAGAGTGGTATTAATCGAGAGTTTTGTCCGGGGTCCACTGTTTGTTTGTACAATAAGAACTCTGTGTGCCTATCTCAATTTCAATGTGCTAACAGCAGCAGAATTTCAACGGGGGAACCAAATTTGATACTTGGACGACCTTCCACAGTATGGTCTTGACACCTTCGTAGATCTTGCCTGTGAGCCCTGCTGCTGGTTGGTGTTTAACATGGGCACTGGGCAGTACTCTCCTGAGGCTCATTGGGTACCAGGGATGTTGCACCCACAAGGATTTTCAATTGAGTCAAAGACAATAGATCCGAGGGATCACCCATGGCAACCGGCGCACCGTGGTCTTGGACTGGATTTTTGAGGCCTCTCCCTCTCCTTGAGACGTTGGGCCACTCAGAGAGAATGGGTTTGAGACCTGTGATCTGCCGTTATGATCAAAGGTGGAAGTGGAGGGTGTGAATTCTTTGCAATCTTCGAGATACATGCTGAACATGAAGTTGATAAGAGAATTCATTTGAATTTATTTTCCCCTGTTTCTCAGACCTTTTCAACTGTTTGATGACTGGGTCGCCAGCGAGTGACTCCGGCTGGCGCGAGCGTGAGCATGCTGAAGGTGGGCGTCAGCGAGCGCACAGAGAGTCGAACGTCTACATCTCAACTGGGTTCTGAGCCTTTGTAGGCCTCTAAGCTGAAAAAATAAYGCCAAAGCGAGGCACTGCTTGTTTATTAGRGTTGGTAGCRGGCTTGGGCYACCTGTTGGCCACTCCAAAACTTATCAAACACATCTACTTGGGCTTTGTATGAGAAAAGGGGGACAAAGTAAAGACTCGTTTGCCGTGCCGCATGGGAGCGGCCTGCACCCCAAAGTGCCAAGAAGTACCATCAGCCGGAGCGGAGCGGCCTCTGCGATAGAGGGTCGGTCCGGTCCGATGGTCTCAGCAAACCCTTTGGCTCCGCGTTCTTCAACCCCGGCCCCGGATTCATAACAGGCGCTAATAGTGGTAACATGGTGCGTCGGAAAGACGAAAGCAGCGAGTATTTGTGAAGGAGCACTGAGGGCTGGGGGCAATAGATCGACTAGGCAGGAATGGCTGAGCTCTCCAACGACTTTGAGATTGTAGTAGCCTCCTGCGACAAGAGGTATCTACAAAGGCGAGTACACTCCGGGGGGACAGGAGAGACTTTCCATATCGACTTCTACATCGCTAAACGAGGACCATCTCAGTTGTCATCGTCTTGCGATGGTGCTCCGTGCTTCGGCTGTTGTCGAGGTTCAACCGAAAACTGTGTTGGTCTGCTGTGGTACGCGTGTGCTGCTGGTCACCGGTGAGTCCTTAGCCCTTTCCTCCATGGCGCAATGGTTCGCTGATGTTTTCACCATGATCCTCTTTTCCTCAAATCAGTCGGCGCCATGCCTTGTGTCTTGACCCGTGTCCGATGCATGGAGCTTGACCGACCACCTATGCTCGTGACAGCAACCTGCCTGCTTTGACTTACTGCCGCTACCGTCGACCGACGATGTCCACCATATCGCTGCACTGCGCCTGCGCGACGTCGACGCTGACACTATCGCCCGGTCTTGCCACTAATACAGACTGCACCGAACGAATAGCCTACTTCGCCGTAATCATACGATTGGCAATGTGAAAGTGGCCACGATGCAAAGCTGGTGAGGACAAGTGTGGATGGATTCCCGTAGGTATGGGATACCCTCTCTTTCCTTACTTTTGGCCCTTGCCTTCAACTCTCGCCCTAATTCCTCCGTGCTCGGCCTTCAATTCTTTCTGCTTTCACTCCTTTGATCTTTTCCTTCAACTTCGGCGCAGACCGAAATGTTTGTCCTCCTTTTGCTACTCTGTTCGCTCCCCCCTGCTCACCCTATTCTTTCTCTCCGTCCCCTCCTATTGTCATGATTCCGAACCAACCAACCGCTCCCTTCTCTTCCCTTACAGCCTTAGCCAAACCTGGTGGTCGGAATATCTCCCTCGGAAATGCACCAGCCAGAGAAGATCGCGTCCTTGTATTTAATAACACGATGCACAGCGCCGACAAAGCGCGTCCCAACACTTCACAATCCTACCCTCTTCAGGACTCCGACGAGTGGAATGTTGGTGCTTGTGGAGAAGCCTGTTACGGTTGCGGTCGCGAGTGGGCTGAACCAGAAGCTTGCGTCGCTCTGGAGCGAAGGTAGGAGATTCTCACGGATGCAATGTGTTTGGTCGGTTGATGTGGGTGAATGTCGTTGGTGCAGGGAAACTTGGTCCAGATTAACGTTTGCTCGGAAGGGAGCGGATGGGCTATGGTAGGTGGCTGGATGGATCCCGGGAGGCGTCTTGGAGTCGTGTAGCATGTGCTCGTCCTGTTGGGTGTTGAATTTGTGGGATTTGGTGACAGCCGAGGAGGATACGCTTGGTTTTGGGTGTCCGCCCTCGCCAGTGATTGACCAGCATCCTCGAGCTTCTACTCCTTGGGACATCGCCTCTGTCTCTGCTATCGTACGTCTTCCTGCCTCCCTCGCATTTTCGCCTGCTCTCCACCATCTCAGTCGGTTATCAAAGCGATCAACTCGTTTTTGCATTCTTTTGCATCCTCCCCCTTTCTCAGATCTATATCCGGCTTTCGTTTTGTTGGTGAACATAATCAGTGACATCGAGGAAGCCATTTTGAGGGTTGATGTCATTGAACTACTACCTCTGTTTGATCTTCCTCTTGCTTTTCTTTTTGTGAATAGTTTCCGAGTTCTGAGCTGTTTTGTTGAATCCCTATAATGCAGCTTTATGAATATACCCGTCCATCCTTTCCTTTGGCGTACGGATCTTGCATAGATCACGTCTGCCTCTCAGCATAGGAAGAGAAGGTGGTGGGCGCTCTAGCCTGCTGCCAGGTGAACGGTGTGTCATCAGAAGTACTATTCTGGATACCTGAGCACCATCAACTTAAACAACAGCCAGACATTGTTACTCACCAAAAATATCGATTTTGGAAGTTCAGGTGCTCAAGCCAGTGGTTGACTGCTTCACCTGAACATTCCCAAAACAATTTCAAGTTGCCCTCTTTGTCCACTACTTCCACCAACAGTGAACTCAGTTGGTAGGCTGAAATCTATGCATTATTGTCCTAGTGCCTAGGCTTTCAAGCATAGACCCATAGGCTTGTAAGAGTGTAAATGAATCACATTGGTGAATCAGGGTATTGGTCTTCGACAGGTGGGGTCTTGTTCTAAGGGGAATAACATAGGACATGGGTGCTTACCACCATTGAGCACCTATCTCCCTTGGCGGTGTTTTGGGTCCCACATTCCCAGGGATTTTGGGGTCCAAGTCAAATGGTGAAGAGATCTGGAACAGCAAGATGACCAACACCCACACAAACACCCAACACCAACTCAACATCAAGCCAGGCAAGATATGTAGTGTATATAAACCTTTTGTCATTGTGCCAGATTGAAATCAGGGGTGCAAGTATGGAGGGTAGTGTAGAGTATTACAAATACACAGTATTCTCTCTCTTGTGCACACTCAATCCAATCAACCAAGGGGTACTCAATAGTTGTGTTGTCAACCATAAGGTTGTATCTTTTAAGACCTTATCTTTGCTTTAACTTAGTTTCACACCATGCAAGATAACGCTGTGGTTTTTGATGTGTTTGTTTGTAGAGCACATTCTGAACAAAACGAATGCAAGGGTTGACATTGTCTTCAATCTGCAATCCAAATGTTCAGGCTAGACAAATTCAAATTTGCATTGCATGCGTCCTGCTTCCTTCTGCCAGTATTAAACTTTGCTCAACATGTGTCCAATGAAGGCACATTCAACACAAACTGTAAACAAATCCATTCCTTGCACCTGATTTGCTTAATATGTGCTCATTGAACAAACACATAAAAAACTGCAGTGTAAAAGTCACAATCTTGTTGCAAACACAAAGTAAATGCAAATAAAACATCAGTAATTCTCTGGGGAAAACAATGCTACCAGAGTCCATTGTATATATACTATCTGGGGCTGCACAATCACCAGAAATTGGTAACTAGGTGTACACAAGATTTAAAAAGAAAAGAGCCCAGGCCCCGGTTAGGGAGAGAGATATAGATAAGAAGAAATAGAAAAAGAGGGTATTGGATACACTAAAGTGCTGCCACTGGAGGGATCAAGAATGGCAAGATGACTAACACACACCCGAACACCTCACACCAACTCAATGTTGAGCCAGGCAAGATATGCAGTGTATATAACCTTTAATAGTTGCACTGCACCAAAATCAGGGGTGCGAGTATGGGGGTAGTGTAGAGTATTAAGAATAAACGAATACTCTCTCTCTTATGCACACTTAAGCCAATCAACTGAGAGGTACTCAATAGTCACGAAGTCAACCATAAGGTTGTACCTTTAAGACCTTATTTTTTCCCTTTCACTTAGCATCACACTGCACAAGATAAAAGTCACAAATCCAGTCAATTGCAAACACAAGTAAACACAAATGAAAACAGCAGTAATTCTCTCTCCGAGAAAATTACTCTATGAGAGGCGGTTGTATATATACTATCTGGAGCTGTGTGACCACCAGAGCTTGGTAAATAGGTGTACATGAGATTTATAAATAAAGAGAGTCCAGGCCCCAGCTAGATAGATAAAAAGAGATAGAAATGAAGAGATAGAAATGAAGAGAAAAGGAAGGTATTGGATATGCCAAGGTGCTGCTGAGCTTGAAACACACACACCAAACCAAACACACAACCTAAAACCTAGGCAGTGCAAAGTTGACCATCATGAGAGGCAAGCCACATGAAGTCAAGTGTAAGTGAGTGGGGGTTATAGAGTGAATTAAGAATATGTGGTATCCAGGTTCTCTCTGGTTAAACTTCCACAAAACACTAGCATACCCTGATGTACACCTAGCTAAGGTTCCAAGTCCCAAGTAGTCAATCCTTATGACTTCTTAAGTTCCTAAGTTTCGAAATGCAAGATAATTCACRCTGTGTGAAGTATGAGCAGAAAACTGATAGATTCGCTGATAAACACAAGTAAAGATAAAACAACAATGATACAATGATGATCCACTTGAGCAGTAGCTACTGTGTATATATACTACTTTGAGCCGTGTAAAAATAGACAAAAGAGACACATGTGATAGATAAGCATATTTCAAAATAGAAAGTGTCAAAGCAAAAGATAGAGAAAATAGAACCAGGTATTGGTAGAGGCCGTGCCAAGACTGTAGCTGTGCAAGTCAGGCGCACGTTTAGAGGCCAATTTTAGATCACTATTTCCTTTCTGGTGATGCCGCGTGAGATGCTGATGGGTGATTGAGGGTGGACGGGTATCCTGTCTCTACATCCCCTTCCCTCGTAGTCAACCTCAAGCCGCTTGGATATGCTCTGTGCCCTTATCATGAGTCCCTGGTTCTGTTCTCCCAATGCCAACGGTCGGTCTGGTCATTTCCCTTGACTCAGAATGCAAGTCGCATTGGTTCCTCGCACTGTGTCAGAGTTTGACATTTGAGCCGCGCCATCAACCGTGGACTTTGTCAATTCAAAAGTTTCCCTCAAGCCGCTCTAGCACTTGTACTCGATGAATATGAAGCCGCCTGATTTCTGAACTCTCTGGTCATGCCGTCTGAGAGTCCCGACAGTTGTGTGTAAAGGGTATATGACTTTCCGAAGCCACTTCAGTCGAGCCGCCTGTCTTTTAGCATGGTGTCAACTAATGTAGCCTGTCCAGTCAGAGTATAATACAACTGGGGCAGTTTCAAGTTGACAGCCTCGAGTAGCTTCAACTCTCGTGTCCCTAGAGTCGTAGTACTGACTCTTTTCCTTCTCAACTCCACAAACCTTATCAATAGCATAGTTATTATTGAACTAAAAAACTCAGACCGTGTTGCTATTGTAGTTTATTATCACGAAAATCGAACTTATATTCACTAGAATAGAAATGGTTGTATCACTGTTCACGATCTCTTCACTGGAACAGGCAGTATAGTTGGTGGAGGTGAGGTGTGCAAAAGATGGAGACAACAACAAAATTGAAGGGAAACAAATGCGAAGAGCAGAGGGAATGAGAGGAGAGCTTGGGGAAAAAATGCAACATGGCAGAGGCATGGCTGACGTGAGGGATTGAGGCTGAAAGTATGGGGCAATGCCAAGTCATTAGGGTTGCGGGTAAGAGCTGAAGCACTAAGTGAGCAGGGCACAAATCGGGAGAGACCAAATTTGCTGGCAAGCAGAGTTGAAAATGGGGTGTTGACAGATGCACTGGCGTCCGAATGACTGGGCAAAAAATTGATGCGCTGGCAGCAAAAGCAAGCATGCAGATGGGGAATTGTATTCCAGGTGATCCAGAGGATGTAGAGGCACAATTTGTAGGGGAATGAAGGAAAGCTGTGTACGCAGTGGGTGAGCACAGAAATAAACAAATTTGAGGAATTCATCAGAGGCTGGGGCTCATAGCTTGTTAAAAGTGATAAATAGAGGCAGGCGACTGGAGTCCTCAAGTTGGAGTACTAGGAAGACCACGAAGTTCATCCCAAGATTTGATGGTCGTTATCGTATTCTGAAAGCTCACACTGATTCTTCTTCTTACACCTTAGATTTACTGGTTTCCTCTAATATCTTCCCAACTCTCCATGTCTCCCAACTGAAGTGTTTTGTACCCAATGATGCCTCCAAATTTCCATCAAGAGAACACACTTGGCCTGGCCCTGTTATGACATCAGAAGGTGTTGAAAAATGGTGGATTGAGCAAATCATTGATTCGCGGAGGCGGGGCAGAGGCTGGTGTTATCTTGTCAGATGGAGAGGTTATGGCCCTGAGGATGACAAATGGCTGCCCGGAAAAGAACTTGAAGACTGTGAAGCCCTGGACTTATGGCGGACGGCCCACCTCCAGGATTATGTATAATTCTTCAGATTCTCTTTTTGGCCAGCTGGTAGCTTTTGTTCCACTGGGTTTTGATGCATCCATGCTGAGCANTTTTTTTTGTATTCATTCCTGACTTCCTATGCCGCTTAATTTCCCTACTTATTTGCCTTTTTTTTTTTGAGACGGGAGTAGTGTAATGATGTTCCACAGCTTACATATGGACCCACAGATACAACATGATCACATGATGGTTGCTCCCATACGTATATCAGTACAGACACAACTTATATCTTACCTTTCTCAGTCTTCCCTTATCTTTGTGTTTCCTTTGCTCTGTATCATCTTGAGGCGCTTCAACAATACATGTTGATCTAACATATATCGTCTGTGAGTATCTCTTAGTGTAGCCGTTGTGAGAGACGGCTTCCATATACAAAGTTCAAGCTTTGTCATTTTGAGATTGATATTGAAGTGGCTGAAGCTCACCTTGCACAACTCTGGAAGCAGCACCTGCAGCTAGTTAAAATGCTCTCATACAGATGACAACAATTACACTTGGGTTAATTAGTTGATTGTAATGTACATTTGCTGCACTCAAGGCTGGCTGTATACTGCATTGTAATTCCATGATTGTTTTCTTGCAAAGAGAGATCAGAGGGTAACTTGCAAGTTTTGATTGGCACTAGGGCAACACGGAAACTGCAGAACTGATTGATGGACAGGCCCTATCGCAAACATTGAACGCTGAATGCTAGACCTTGACCCCAACAACCATCTCTGCTACTCTTTTTTCAGTTCCTTTGCCTACTTATTCCAATGCTAATATTTGAGTATGGAAAACTTTTGAGGCACTTGATACCTGGAACTTCTCCACTATTAAGGTGTAGCATGTGTCACTTTGGGTCACTGATACTGCAGCACCGTTGCAGTGTTATATATATATGAGCTGAGCCCAAACTTCAGACCAGATCCTGCATTGCTGACTCCAGCAAGCCCTATTACAACCTTTTTTTGGGTCAGAACTAGAGTCTGGCCTTGACTTGATAGCCATATAGTAATTCAATTGTACTTGATTGGTAGACCATAGTACAAGGAGAAGACTGACAGAGATCTTTATCATTCCTGCATATCCAGACCTCCATAAACCATAATGTTGAGAGGTACACTTCTATGTTTAAGCACTGTCTGGTGAAATAAGAATGAAGCACTGAAATTTCAGTCTAATTTATTGGTATGCAAAATTTGCTTTTTTGTTACTAGTCAAACATCTCCATCCTGATCTCCTGCACTTTGTTCAAAATATCTGATTCAACACGAAAAGTTCTGTCATGTTATGGAGCTTGAAATCTGATATTAAAGCTTGCCACTCTCGCTTATTTTTTTATTATTGTAACTTTTCTGCCTTACCTTCAATAGCTCTTTCACACTCAACTTCTACATACTACCACCTGTTGTAATCATGCCACCCCAAGCTCAGGATTGAGGTAGACATGTACAAGCACGCACTAAAGCACCCTATACTTGCTCAACCTGTTTGTATTCCAATGGATGATTTGAGAGCACTTTCCAAATCAACAGTATGGGTTCCATTTGATTCATTGACCTTGAAACTGACACAAAAATGTTATACTCAGTGCCTTCTCCACTTTCTACAACTGCAAATGACAGGATTGCTGTCCTTCATGCAAAGCTGGCTCTTGAGTCCATGGCAGAGAATATGGGTGGAGTTGCAACTAGTGAATCCTTTGCTGATGCATCCAAAAATCTATTTCTTTCTGGGAGCTCAAGCATGTCAGACTCCAATATCTTTGGCTTACTGAATGCTGTTGCTCACCCTGTGCTTGAGAATCCTCATGCAGGCCCTTACAGCCATGCCCATGGATGTTGTTATTCTCTCACTCTGCCTCCTCTAATACTGAGTCTGATGGCAGCCACTCTGATGCTGGCTCCAATGCCACTGCTTCAGACAATTCTGTGCTCTAGACCAAGTTCCGAGGCATTTTTGACTCGGGTACTACGGGGGGTCGTTGCGTGCCAAGACGGTGCTTCCGGCATCTGCATCCATCACTCCGGCCGCTGTTTTCCATCTTCAAAAATGCCTCGGAACTTGCCGTGCAGCGCATCGGCCACTTCACACAGGTGTTACAATGCATGGAATGTCTGGCATTTTTTCAAAAAAGATGCTGCATCAGGACACTTTAAATGCATCTTTTGTTTGTGAGTTATTTTCCTTTCTACAGGTTGGTGAGCCTCTCAGTACATTCTCTTGCCATGACAGGCACTCTTGAAGGCAACAAAGGTGTCAAAATTTACAACAAGAAGCCTGGTATGGGCACCATTGTGGTGAATGGACCAAAAAATGTTGCAACCAAACCATCAAGGTCACAGCAAAGAAAGTGCAAAGACATGTAGCTGTATACCAAGCTAAACATGGAGGTCAGATGGATCCCATAGGAGCTGATGCAACAGGGGCCTGAATTCCACAATTCACACATGAAGCCTTTATTGAGGTGCTTACTGACTTCATTGTTGCCGATGATCAGGTAGGTGGCATTCAAGTTTTTGTTTGCTATCTATAATTCTAATTGTTGTCTCATTCATAGTCTATCAATGTAATAGAATCTGTTTTCTTCCAACATTTTATTGTATTACTTTGCCAAGACATGCATGACAAAGACATTCCTCATCGGACTTTTGTTCAGAAGCATATCCATGCTTGCTAAGATAAATATCTTGAGGAGCTTCAAGCTGGGCTCACAGTAAGTTCTGACTATTCAACTACTTAATAATGACCAAAGTTTCTAACAAGTCTCACCACAGAACTCTGTCAGAAAAATCTCACTGACCACAAATCTTTGGTCTGACCCCAATCTCTGCCTGTTTATGTTGGTAACTGTGCATTGGATTGAAGCAAAGACAATCCAGGCTGCCAAGGGTCCAATCACTAACATAGTGCTCCAAGCTGATTTTATTGCATTTCACAACATGCCCTGGCAGGCACACAGGTGAACATCTTGGCACCGCTATGCTTTATATTCTTGATTGCTTGAAGATCACTCAAAAGGTGAGTTACAGTGCAATGGCTGTCCTTGTGTAATAGCTGTTAAGTTGCTGATCCATTTGATTCAGATTGGTTGGATCACCTTTAACAATATGTTGAACAATAATATCATGATGGACCATCTTGCATTTTTGTTAGGCCAGCACAATATAGCTTTTTTGGCATGTGACAATTGAATTTGGTATGTCTTTAGCTCGGCTTGATCATTCAAAAAGTGGCATAACTGATTTTTCCAAGCTGCTTTTCCCACATTACAAATCTTGCCTGTTAAGCAGTTTCAAGTGCAATAACTAATATGGGTCTTGCCTCAGTAAACAACAACAATATTGACATTAAAAGAAAAGCTATTGCCACTGGTTCCAATTGAGATGTGATTGCTCACACAAAGTTGCTAATCTGAGGTGGTGCATTCTGAATTTTACTGATTGCCAATCCAACCAATTTTTTTTTCCAGATTTGTGCCTCTTCTCTTTGCTATGACCGCTTTGAGAGGATCTAACAATCTCTTCATTCTGATCAACAGCTGTTTCAACTCTTTTGGTGAGGTAGTGGGAGTGGGCAGAGTAGATTATATGTCAGCAAAAGATTAGATAGTAGAGTGTAGAGATAGACTACAGATCATGTGGTGGCTGTGCCACTGATATATCAGGGCCTGCCTGCAGGTGCCAGCAACCAGAGATTCCTTCTGTACCCTACCACAGCCACTCGAGCCCACTCTATCTGGTAATAAGGGTGTGCTTCAACCACAAGACAATACTGAGACCAAGAGAAAAATGAACAAGCAACCCACACATACTGGAGACTGCAAAAATCAGTGACTACAGACAAGCAAACTGTCCAAAAAACCAGGTTTGCCAACACAAGCACTGGCAAGACTCAGCCTGCACAGACAGCAACCCAATAGAGATAATAAAGGAAGATTTATTCCAGACATCCAGATGGCCAAATTGGAATTTGAAGTGCTGACCGATGAGTCATACTCACCCTTCAGCTTCAGCCCCAGCTCAGTAACATTATCCTTTACCCTCAGTACACGTGTGGTCTGGACGCCAAATCCCTCTCCTCCACCCAAGTTGCAGAATGCACCACCACCACCATACTCTCTGCCACGTGGAATAGCTTTAACTGACAAAGGCCACAGAAGTCAATATAGCTCAAACCTAGATTAACAAAACAACAATTCTGACAACAACAATAGTCTTGACACCATCATGACAGATGTGAAACTGTTCACTTGTAATGGCATCAACAAAAACCCCACAATTTTATTTGATTCCTAAAGTGCACATTCATGCTGCACAGATACTTCAGTGATACAAAAAAAGTTTATTCTCTGCAAGTTTGTCTTAAGAACAACACTCCTGTGGATGAGTGGTGGACACAATGAATTATGATATATTTTATATACATTAGTAGGTGATATTTCAAAACACTTGGAAATGATTGAAACAAGCTGGAACTGAACCAGCCACCTCTTAAACAAGTAATAGACTCAAACCATTGCACTAAATACACTATTATTGCTGACAAATATTTTCATAAATAGCAGGATTCCCAGGCCCTACCAAAGCCCTAGGCCTAGAAGGTCCAAAAATCCAAGCCAGACCCAAGCCCTGGTGCAAAATATCATTAGGCCCAGCTCAGTTCAGCTTAAACAGGCCCAGTTCAAGGCTTTAGGCCTGAGCCTGTAAACCACTTGAAACAACAAGCTCGGTTAACCAAGTTTGGCAGATCACATAATATTTGGCCTGAGTGCTGTTGCCAAACAAAGGCACACAAGGTGTGATTGCCTCTCTGATTTGGTCAGTGTATCTTTGATCCACACATTGTCTTTGCAACAGAAATTATTTACCAGTGCTTCAAGATGTAATATTGAATGGCTTTTTAGCATTCCCACCCTCCTACCTCCACCACAATTGTTCAACTAGGAGATGGAAAATGGTGGGCACCGGTCAGAAAATTTATCCTGGAGAGATTGTCCACCACAGCCACAAAACAGTCAACAAGTGTTGCAACTTGTCACTATTGTTATTGGTGAGTCATTGCAGACAAAAAGTGGTGGCAAGATCGCTCAAATTGCTCCAAGCACTCAAGGTAGACAGACAGCAGGGCTGCTAATGCCAAACGGAGAGTCTAAAAGGGTGAGCACCACTCTTTGTTAGTATGAACCTGCAGATGCTTGCAGAGCGAGCTCTTTGTTGGCTGCAGCAGACAGCTGCTTTAGCCCCTCATTCATGCATCAAGTGCAACTAGCTGTCAACCTGATTTGGTGAGTGCAACCACCAAATGGAAACTGCTGTTTGATAATCAAGTTTGGTTTTTCCAACTTACAAATGCACTTGGATATAGAAGCGAAAGTGGCAGAAAAGAAAATGGAAGAGGAAGAGCAGGAAGCAGAAGAGACAGAGGTAGACAAGGAAGGGAGAGGCAGAGAAGAGTGGGGAGATGACGTACTCAAAGCTGTGTCTGTCAGTCACACACTGCAAACTTAGGAATCAACAGAAAAAGTGTGGATTCTAGAAAACAAGTCAACACCTGGGACAGAACAGCCAGAGATATCCAGAAAGTTCAAGCTGACAGTACTTACTCAAAAGTCTGAACCATTCAAACCAGAACAAGTAGCAGCAGTCTTGAAAGAGGTGACAATTGGAGAAAATTTGAGCATGAGAAAAAGGCAGATGGTAGAGGGCCTGATTGTAGGGTTTGCAGACTACTTTGCACTCTCAATGAGCAAGGTTTTAGTTGTGTAAGGGGCTCACCATCTCTTGGATATCCTGAAAGACACAGCATTCCAAACAAGGGTAGGGCAAAGGCTACTAACTCTACCTCAGAAGGATTTTTCAACAGTGTCTTAGACCAGATGCTGGAGGTGAATATTATTAACCTATACATTTTCAAGATGTCAGGTGCTGCAGTACAATGACTCTAGCAAGGGAAGCCCATAAGGAAGGAAGAATGACACTGGAAGAGCTACAGCATCAAGTCAATGACAAATGTGTTGAAGCAGAATTTCTACCAGCATTCAACCCATTTCCAAAACCTCACCCAACAGTAGAGCAAGAAACAACATCCACAGGGGCAATAAAGGCAAAATGGTGGGTATGCCAAGATGTTGCAGAGCTGAACAAGCACTCAAGTCCTTCTAATGCTACAAGGCGACATTTGAGCCAAGCAGCAGAACCTAGCAGGCCATCATTCAGTCAGCATCTTTGATTTTGCAAACAGGTTCTATGCATGCAAGATCATGCCTGAAAACTGTCCATACCTGTCCATACCTGTGTTTTTGCATCAAAGAACAAAGATACTTTGTGTACAGGAGAATACTGTTTGGTCTTATAGGTGCACCATTAACATTTGTCTAGTCTGAATATTTGGATTGCAGATTGGAGACAATGTCAACCCTTGCATCTGGTTTGTTCAAAATGTGCTCCCCAAATAAACACATCAAAAACTGCAGTGTGATGGCAAAAGCATTGGGCAACCTCACTGGAGCATTCTTTAAGCTGTTTGTAGATGATGGCAGGATGGCAGGTGACTCATTTGAAGAGATGATGCAGAAAACATGTACCTTTTTGTAAAAGATGCAAGAAACAGATTTATCACTCTCAGCCAGCAAGTCTAGATTCTTCATGTCAGAAGCTGTTTTGCTGGTGGCCATGTTGGAAAGGAGGGATCAAGGCTTATCTGGGAAAGCTAACAGCCATTGCTGACCGGAAGAGACCAGAGGACCTCCAAACCTTGGTGCTTTTTTGGGACTGGCAGGCTATTTCTGGTCCCTGATCAAAGGGTACACAACCATTGCGCCCAACCCTTAACGGATTTAGTGCAAAAACTCAGCATTGACATTCCCAAGACAAAAGGGAAACAAGCGTACACAAAGGCAATGAAGGGTTAACCTCTCAGCAATGCATGGAAGGACAAACATACTGAGGTGGTTCTACAATTAAAGGTTGCACTTACCAGCAAACCAGTCCTCAAAAGCCCCAAGTACAATGGAACACCTTTTATTGTGACAACAGACAGATGCAAGTATGGATTTGCAGGTATGGTGACACAACAATATATGAGTATCTTACTTAACAGGACCAAGAAAACAACACTGCATTCTATTGCTTTTGTATCAAAAAGAACATTGGTAACAGAGGAGAAATACAAACCTTTCCTTCTTAAGTTTGCTGTGTTGAAATACACCCTTGACAAATGCAGAGATATGCTATAGAAATACCCAGTGGAGATCAAGACCAACTGCTAGGCCCTACAGGACCACCTTCTGAATGAGAAAACCAACTTAACCCACACACAATGGAGAGAAAAGATCCTGTTGTATAATATAATTGATGTCTGACATAGGCCAGGACAACTAAATTCAGTCGCAGATGGTCTCAGCTAAATGTTTGTCAACCTGCCAAACAAGAAGGAGGATGGCCACAAGTGGACAGTATTGGAGGATTGGGAGGCACGTACTTGGCTGGAGTTTGACCTGTTCCAAGTTTTGGATGCCCAGAACAATACAGTCAGCCAGGATTTTGCATTCCTGCAAGAACAGTTTTAAAACAAGAAAATGTTTCTTGAGGTGGTCAATGCAATTCTTGAGCTTGACAGGAGGAAGAGCTTATAAGAGAGAAAACATGCTCAACATAGTGCAAATGGGTACATGATAGAGGATGGAAGATTGTAGAAAGTAGAGAGTCTGAGGTCGGTAAGGGCAAGATTACAAGTGGAATGTGTGCCACAAGATAAGGCGAAGGTGGTGGTATAGAAAGTGCATCAAAATGGAGTCACTTCCATAGGAATAACATAAAGGCACAGCTGCTGTATCAGATTGCAAGCCGAAAACTAGACCAGACAATTACAAAAGTGATTATAAATTGTGGCAAATGTAAAGCATTTGGGTCAACACACTTTCACTTTCTCCTGGAGCCAATCACATGCAGGCACTCTTTCGAGCTCATGGCTGCCAACACACTTACAATGCCTAAGGGAAAAAGAGGTTACACAAAACTCAGGCTGTACATTGATCTACTTACAGCACAACTGGGCCAACAAGGTCAAGTCAAACACCATAGGGAAGATTTTGGTTAAAGCATTTGGAGCCATATGCAACCTATTCACTGCCCCAGAAACCTTGATGATGGATGGAGGACCTGAGTTTGATAATCAGGAGCTGTGAGACGAGTGTCAGGAGAGGGTACCAAACTCCACATCACACCTTCATACTCACCATAGGTCAATGTACTAATTGAAGGCACAAATTCAAAACTCCTGAGCATCCTCAAGCAATTATGCGCTCTGGACATAGGAAAGGACAGAGTGGGCAAGATGGAGATGCCATACAACTGGCCAAATCACCTCAAAAAAGGCTGTATGCAACCTAAACAAGACAACACTGTTGAAGTTTTTGCCAAACGAGCTGCTCCTGGGCTTTGTAGTGAATACCTCGTGGACACCGGTGGAAAATGCATCAACAGAAATAACCATCAAAGATGTTTCTTTACAAATGGCATACATATCACAGCAGCATCTCAACAGGTATTTGCAAATAGTTGACCACAGTCAGTGGACAAAGGCAGCATTTGACAGGAAAATGCTTATTCGTGCACTAAAACAGGTCATATTTCAGGCAGAAGACCTGGTTTAAGTATATAGGAGCAATCTCAGCCACACCTTCAAGACAGAGAGGAAGCTCTTACCCAAGTTCTCAGCATCACATCATATTGTGTCCAGAGATCAAAATTCCTACAAACTGCAATCATTGGGAGGCCTTCTGTTGCCAGGTTGGTAATCACTCATAAAGGCTATGGGTCTTCATTCCAAGGGAAGGAACAACACTCATAAAGGTGCAGCAGGCACTGCAGGATCAATGGCGAAAACCAGAAGAGGAGCAGGATGACATGGAGAATAATAAGGGTGAAATGAAGATAGGGAGAGTCTCTGTTGCAGGTGAGCAGCATAGGAGCAAAGTGGCCATAGAGTGGGGACAGTGCGCAATCAAGGAAGGCCAGAATGATCTCAGCTTAGAGGTCAATAGTAGCAAGCATAGTGAAGCGGATGGTGGGATTCATGGTGTTATGAATGGATTTGAGTGCTAAGTTGGGGTGAGACAGTCTTTTATGAATGCAACAAAGGTGTTGCTATTCCAGGAGTGGGCACATGCTGTATCCTCAGTCTACTGGACTGGCATACAAGAATTTCTATAAAAAGAGATTTACACAATCACCACTTATGGACTCCAGCAGACTCTACAAGTAGTCTACAAATAGTCCACAATGGGTCTACAAATCACCTTTATCAGTCCACAAGCAATCTACAAGGAGTCCACAAATCAGTCTACAAAGATCCACAAGTTGCCTTCACCAGTCCACAAACAGTCCACAATAAGTTTACAGGACTCCACCACAAGTAATATCTATACACACCAGGATTTTTTTATAAATCCACAACAAGTCCACAGGAGTCCACCAAGGGTTTACCAGAGTCTGCAAAAGTAATTTTGTTTCTTTTGCTTAAGTAAAATACATATATATTTACATTTACGCTTGATCATCAGTGTCAACTACTTTCTCATCCTCTCTATCAGCTCTATCTGATCTTTCAGCATGTTCCTGTCTTTGTTTTTGCCTTTCAATAACACACTTTGTATGCAAAAATAAAGTTATAGATAGTCATTTTCTTTAATATAGATGTTACGGACTCTGACTCGGACAATAGTGTACTAGTAAAGGCTATGTAATCCTTATAGTACCTGACTCGTTTTCTTTTCTTTTGACTCATATTTGATGGACTTGGTGTTTCATAGTAGCTGCGCAATGATATCGCACAGCTACTTAGTATATATTTAACTCGGAATACGAACGGACCAGTGTTCCATAGTAGCTGCGCAATGATATCACACAGCTACTTAGTATATGTGACTCGGATGGGCAGTGTTGCCCTGTACTATATAACTTATCCTTGATGTACAGTAGTTCTCTAGCTTTTTCTCAAGAATCTACCCTTTGAGCCAAGTAACCCTGCTAGCTTATGCTAGTATTATCCATTCACAAAGTTGCCACTCACAACGCTCAACTATTTCGACTCTGAATCTCTCTCAAACGCTGAATCACTCGGTGCCGATACCAACGACTTTTTACACACTCCGTATTTCTTCGCGCCTCCAACGCTCTCATCCTCGAAACCAGGCTCAACACCTTGGTCAACACCATTGGCCAGGACATCCACTTAGTAACTCTCCGCGGGGGATGATATCTATTGTCCTGTTGAATTCCCGATACATATTGATCATCTATTTTGATGGACAAATCTCCCGTCTACAAGGAACGCTTACCAGCATCATCCATTATGAAGACAACCTAGTCTTTATCTTCCGAAGTCATCCGTCGATAACCGTTCCCAGGTATCGACCATAACAATAGAATTAAAGCTTGCTATCCATAAATTGAGTTGCTCACTGGCTTGCATATTAAATGCCCAAGCAAAAAACAAAATAAACTGATTCTTGATCCAAAGCATTCAAGTAAAATCAAAATCAAATTAAATTCTAATTCAACAACTCATGAAAAAATCAGGAGAATACAAAAGAGAATGGAGAACATTAGAATGTCAAAATCATAATGCATACCATTTGATTGAAGTTGTTGAATGACACCCTATTCTGGTGTCTGTCAAGCAGTAGTATTTCTGGGGTGTTCTCCTCTGCGCACAGTGAGAACACCTCAGTGAGCTGGTCCAGTTTAGCTCTGGTTGCGATAATAGCATCCTGTACATTCTTCTAGCAGTTCACCAACATCCAGCACGAAGCGCCGAGGTTCAGGGTAGCCATCCTGGCATGTTCTCCTCTCATTAGCGACTGTAAAGGATGTGTCTCCAATAGGGTCGCGGTCTGGTATATGGCCCTCAGTGAGAGCTTCTGCATGTGGAGTGAGATTGGGGGAAGGCCAGCCAAACTCTCTACTCTGCCAATGGGTGAGGTGCAAAATGTGCCTGTGATCCATATCACTGCTTTTCTTCGCATGGAATTCAGAGATTTGAGGGTGCCTTTGACTCTGGCACCTTTGTAATACCACAACCTGTGGCCATACATGGCAATAGGAACCACACATGCCCTGTACAGAATGTGCTTGTGACACGGGTCAGACATGTTGTGTTTCCATGTGTACCTGTCCACTAGGCATAATCTGAAGAACTTGGTGACTTTACTGTGAATGTCCTGCTTCTTCAGTACCACCAATAAAAATTGGTGGTTGATTGAGGGAAAGAACTGGGCAATGTTATGACTTGGGCCTCTGACTCTGGACTATAGCTATGCACTGTACTAGTATGAGTTTAGTAACTAACATTTTTCTTTTTCCTTTTTACTGTACTAGTATGATGGACTTCAAGTTTCATAGTAGCTGCGCTCTGATATTACACAGCTACTTACTTTTTACTATTATTTATGGACTGTTTCACAGTAGCTGCACTTTGATACCGCACAGCTACTGATATCAGACTAGTTAGTATATAATGGCTCATATGATGTACTTAGTTCCTTAGCTTGTTCTTAGCGAATTAACCTTCTAAAGCCAAGTATTCCTTGCTAGCAAATGCTAGTATTCTCTTATCAATTTAAAGTCATC